>VDFB02232737.1:0-16981 GCA_007258455.2 Sequoia sempervirens
TCAATGCACATCCGAAGTGATCCATCCTTCTTCACCAAAACAACCGATGAAGCAAAAGGTGACTTGCTAGGTCTAATATGCCCCATAGCTAACAACTCGTTGATGGTCTTCTCTATCTCATCCTTGAGTCGTTTCGGATGTCTGTAGGGAGTGATCATAACGGGCTTTGCACCCTCCTCCAACTCAATGATATGCTCTGTGCCTCTATCTGGAGGTCTACTAGGTGGAATGTCGCTAAACACTTTGGAGTGTTTAGTCCTCAATATCTGAATGTCAGGGTGGTACTCACCCTTCTGCTGCTCCTGCTGAGCTGGCATCAACATCCACTCTGCCGCCCAGTCAACCATGTCATGACGAATGAGCCTCTCCATCCGTCTGAACGAAACCATCCTCAGATTACTGTCTCGAATAGCCTTGATGACATGTGGTCTCCCATCAACCTTAAATTTCATCTCCATGTCACGCAAATTGAGTGTGAACTCACCCAAATCGTGCAACAATGCCATCCCTAACACCACATCAGTATCTCCCATGTTAACAACATAGAATTCAGTCTTGAATTCATAGTTGTTCAGTCTCATCGGAAGATCAGTAATCTTTCGGTCACATCTGAGAGTATATCCATCAGCCACCTTGACTCGAATACCCTCGAATGCCTCTGTCTGGATGCCACGCCTCTCCACCAAACGTGCATCAATGAAATTGTGTGTAGCACCAGTATCCAACAATGTGATCACCTTCTGACCTGCTAGGAGCCCGCGAAGTCTAAACGAACCATCTCTCTGAAGGCTAGTCAAATGGGCTTCCTGTAGCTTCCTTCCACCTTCGTGTTCACCCTCATTTTCGGACCTGTCATCATCTGAAGGCTCGGAATCAGCTTGCTGGTCTGACAGATCAGATTGCTCTTCGCCCTCATAAAACCATTCCATCTGATTATTTTTGACCTTGGGACGAAGTGGGCATATATGTTTTTCATCGTAGGGTGCCTTGCACCAGAAACACAACTTTTTCTTTCTCAATTCGTTCAATGTTTCTCGGTCAAAGGGTGGTGCATTCTGTCTCTTAGGATCCGGTTGATCCTTCCTTCTGTCAAAAGGCTTATTCCTGTCATTGTTTCTATCAAAAGGCCTATTAGGCCTGGTGTATGGTGTTGACCCTGAATTGAACTTGCTGCGAGGTGCTGCAAGCTCCATGTTTCGCGCCTTCCTCATGGCCTCTTGAAGGGTAGGAGGGTCAAATGCCTTCACCCAACCTCTCATAGGTTCTGTCAAACCCTCAACGAAGAGTATAATAAGTCTCCGTTCGGAAATACCAGTCACCATGACGGCAACTCTCTGAAACTCACCAATATACGAATCCAAACTACCTGTCTGCCTGAGCTGACCTAGCTCTCTGAAATAAAGTTCCGGATCCTTCTTATCAAAGCGCTCTATGAGCCTGCTGGTGAACTCCTGGTAAGTATTAACTGCATGATGGCCAAGTGTATACATGCCGTGATGCCACCAATCATGCGCGATTCCATCAAGATGCAAAGTAGCAAACTTAATGGCCTCGTCCTCCTGCATAGGCCTCAAAGATAGATAGTTGTCCAATTTCTGGACCCAAGACCTCGCTGATGTCTATCGGACCCATCAAAATAAGGCAAGGTAATCTTGCTAACCGCATACTGCAAATCCCTGTTCACCTGTGGCTGCGGCTGCTGATGCTGAGGGGGTCTACGGTCAAATCTGCCTCCTCCTCTGGGTTTATAAACATCCATAAACTCATGAAACGTTAATGCCTGCCGGATCTCAGGTGCTAGTGACATGTACTCACCATGAAACCTCGTCACATCTGCCACTGACATGCCATTATGTGGCTGAAACTCCTGATGCTGCCCCTGATGCTCTGCCCCCGGAGTCTGAGGTGGAGTCTCTCTAGGTAAGAAAGTAGGCTGACCTGGCCTACGCTCCTGATAGATCGGTGACGGCTGACGTGGTACTGATGCCAAAGGCTGATCTACTGGTGTAGTCCCGCTCGTCTGTCCTATCTGTATATAATGTGGCTGTGTGGGCGTATACTGTCTAATAGTGCCCATCAATTGGGACATCATGTCCATCATGTTATCATGTCTGCGTCTAAACTCCTCATCTGTAATATCACCCTCTGCATGTGCCTTCCCTGTATCCCTAACTGTCTCCGTAGGAATCTCGCGATCTGCCATTAGGGTTGCGACACTGTTTTCACTGCTGTTAGAGCTGGATCTGTGAATGCCTAACACACCTGACACTGTCTCACCTTCTGGAATCGGTGGACCTGTCCAATCCTCAGCTCTGCCTGTCCCTACACCCTTAATATAATGAATGGTATCTCTGTTCATGAAAAAGCAACCAAAAAGCACACTGTATTCTGAAAAAGCAACTGAAAAAGCACAGGATGGCAGGAGATCTATGCTCTGATACCACTGTAAGAACCCTGGTGGTTCTCAACCCCGAAACCCTGACTGATAGTTTATGTTTTTGCAAGTTTGTATTATTTTTTTTTGTGTTTTTGAGGTTTTCAGACAAATAAAGAGAAGCTGCGATTTTCTAATAAATTGCTAATAAAATCAAAATAAATTAAAAAGCAAAGAATAGGCTCAGATCTTGATCATATATCATAGGCGCATCATTTTATTGAAGATTCAGAGCATTTACAATATATATAAATGTGACATATGAATAAAATATGAATATATTTCAAAGAAACCTGGTTTCCCCTTGCAGCCGCCTGAAGCAATGGTGAAGATGTACGGCTGAATGGAATAATGCGTCTCTGTCCTCTGGAAATCAATGCTGAACCTCTGGAAACCTTAGGCGCACCCACTGACTGTCAGCAACTGAGATTTGATGATGTCTACTGACAAATGAAGGAAGTACGGCTTGCTGGTACAGGACTGTACGGCCTGACAGCAGCAATAAATAAAGTACGGTTTCTTGAAAGATGTGCCAGATCTCTGAATAATGACCTCTGACAGAGTCGCCTCAACTGCTAGATGGAATAACTCTGTAAATCTCTGCCTGGATAAATGAATAAGCCCAATCTGTGATCTCTGTGCGAAATCACCAAGGTGCAATCTTCAACTGGTATTTCACAGTCTCAGTATGCCAATCTCTGAAGAGGTATCGTTCTCCAGAAATGAATCGCCTGCTGAAACCCTAGGGTTTTGCAAACTCCAATGCTCAGAGCAAATAAGACAAAAGTTGAATAACATAACATAATGGTTCGATTTTGTCTTTCCTGAATATATACTTCTCTTGAAAAATTCGACCCACAGCTCCTTTTAATAATCATTTAAATAAATGATTAATTATTGCGCTTTTGACTTAGGAGAAACTCATTTAATAATTGGCGCATTTATTAATGAATAATAAATATTCATTATATCAAATATTAATACTTTATTATAAAGTATAATAAATACTTTATAATATGCCAATTTAATTAAATATTTAAATAATTAATAACGTGACTTTAATATAAAGTCAAAGTATTAATTATTTCATTAAACCATTAAATTCTCCAATATCTCTCTGTCTGACTGTCAAATTGAAGAACTGGGTCGACTCTGAGCTGAATAGTTGAACCAGGTCCCCTGCCCAAAATAGCAGCTTCCGCCTGACCTAACTTTCTAAAAATAGAAAGTCTCTAAAAATCCACTCTGGAAGATTCTGCGAAAGCCCAACTTGAAACAACTGCAAAACTGAAGCTACAAAACACCGAGTAACTGCCTTAGATGATCCTCTGCACACACCTGTCAGCCTACGAGGATCGAATTAATAGGCTAACCTCGTCACCAGCTGCGCTGACTAGGATGGGGACATCACAATTGCAAATGGGGATCCTCGGTTGTTTGCTCTTAGGGTTTAGCTTTGAGTGGCAATTTCATAATCTCTGTTGCTCTGAGAATTTCATGTCAAAGTCTGGAGTCATCACCCGAGCTAAGTTGAGAATTTGAGCCTGAAACTGAACATGAACATCATAGAAGTGCTTTAGAAGACCCGGTAGACGAGGATCGCCTGTGCTTTCGCTCAATTCTGACACTACCTATTTTTTAGGGATTTTGCTTTTTTGCTTTTTTGTTTTTTTTTCGTTTTTGGCATTTCTAGACCAATCTGGAATTTACTATTTTTAGAAAGTTGCTTTTTGCTTTTTTCTATTTTTAGTAAGTTTCTATTTTTAGAAAGTGCTAGGTCTCACTGGCAGTGGAGTCGAAAGTTTCCACTTCTAGAATTGAAAAGTAGGCAAAAATCTTAAAAAATCTGAAAAATCATGAGAAAAGCAATGAAAAGTGCATGCAAAGATTTGAAAGGAAAGGAAAAGCGCATGCAAAATCTGGAAAATCAATTGAAAAATCACACCTTCAAGGAAGAAAATATCAATGAAAAATCAAGTAAAAAGCAAGAAAATTATAATGAAATTCGCCTAAGTCTGGAGAGGTGTGCCCCATAGAGAAATCCAGTTAAATCTTGGAAAAATCCAATTAAAATTCGTCCATTTGAAAAGTCTTGCTAAAATTCGCCCAAGTTCAAAGAAATCCAGTTGCATGATTCAAAATTCCAGTTAGCAAATGATGAAAATTGGCTAAGGCAAATAAAAATTCGAATTGGGACTTCAAGAATTCCAAGATAAAGTTAAAATCCACTTGAAAGTAGAAACCTCTGTTCTCACTGTTCCGGATCTGAATGATTTTTTTTGTTTGTTTTGATTTTTTCGTGTTTTTTGCATAAAGAGACAAAATGCGATTTTGAAAGAATTGCTTCAAAAAATTCTATAATAAATTCAATAAGATGAAACTGACAAATTTGAATCTCCAGATCGGTGGCAAATAGTTTTATTACACTTCCTCGGTGTTTACAATATCCAAACCCTAACATGCAAATTAAAAAGCAAAACTGATTGCATTAATGAAAAACTTGATTTGCTGATTATAGGTGCCTGGAATGAAGATGAACTGGTACGGCTATCAATAAAAACACTTTCTCCCTCCGCTAGATGATCGAGAATGAACCCAGAGGTATAGGCGCCTCATTTGATGAAGCCAGAAAGCAAAAAAAGAAAGCGCTTTACCCTAGATGAAGAAGTACGGCCCTGTACTTGCTGGTACGGCCCTGCAGCAGCAAACTAGAAGTCCGTACAGTTTAAGAATGGATGCCAGATGCATACAAATCAGCCGCTCAAGGATCTTCTCTATCTCTGGAATAAACTTTGAAATAGTAATCTCTGTATAAGCTCTATAATAACCTCTGTATGAAGTTATCTCTCTGATAAGCAATAAATCAGCTGGTATTTCATAGCTTCTGAACTGCAGACACTGAAGATGGTTCGTTCTCCAATGCAGAATGAAAACTGGAACCCTTGGCTCTGTTCTCAGAAGAAGCACTTGGCAAAAATTCGATTTCATAACATAATCCCCTTTCTTCACAATGAAAAACCTTATATTCTCAAGAGGGTCGACTTTTCTCAAAAAAACATCATTTAAATAAAGTTCAAATTCTTCTTTTAATTTTTCCAAAGTTTCGAATACACTTTTAATTATAAAATATAATTGAAAAGTGCCCCCTTCTTCATGATGGTCGACCCCTTCCTTTAAGTCACTTAAGTTATAATATTTAATTATATTATAACTTTATAATATAAGCCTTTAATTAATTAATATTTATTTCCGCAAACAAATATTAATATCTCTCTCAAAACAGGTCCGAATGACGAACCGTCTGAAGCCAGATGATAAGTGATTGAATCCGCATACGACCAAACCATACTGCTAAAAATAGCAGGGGTGCTCTGCTGAGTGTCTCTACTTACTAAAAATAGTAAGTCAAGCAAATGATGTTCGAACGACCCCGAACGAAAGCCAAACTGAAATGATTCTGCAACTGAAGCCAAGCCAAGCCTCAACCAGACCCTCTATCCACCCTATCAGCCTACGAGGGTCACATAATAGGCTAATCTCAAGAACTGAGAGATGTCAACTGGAAGGGGACATTACAGTCCGCCCCTCCTGAAATTGCTTGTCCTCAAGCAATCTCAACTCTGGATGCTGCAAAATCTCCTCACTCTCCCACGTAGCATCCTCTACTGGTAAATCTCTCTATTTCACCAAGTATTCCCTGATAGTCCTCCTGCGCAACTGTCTCTCTCTGTATTCAAGGATCGACTCAAGAACTAAGATCAACTTTCCCTCATCATCTAAGGGAGGTAATACTGCTGAAGGTACCACACGGTGTCCCAACGCCTTCTTGAGACGTGACACATGAAAAACATTGTGGACCTTACTATCTGCCGGAAGCTCTAGCTCATAAGCCACCTCTCCAACACGCCTCAGAATCTTGAAAGGACCATAATACCACGGCTTAAGCTTCTTTGATCCACTCTTCCTAAGAGTAGATTGACGGTAGGGCTGCAGCATGAGATATACCATGTCTCCCACCTCAAAAGATCTCTCTGTCCTCTTTTGATCTGCATACTGCTTCTGCTGATTCTCTGCCTTAGCAATATTTTCCTTAAGAGCCCTCATAGTGTCCTGACTCTCCTGCAATAAATCTCCAGCACTAGGCACTCTACTGTCACTCAGTAGCAAATCCAGAAAATTAGGCGCCTCATAACCATACAACGCCATGAAGGGGGACATCTGAATGGTCATGTGAAAAGTAGTATTGTAACAATACTCGCATAAATATATCCACTTGACCCACGCCTTTTGCTGCCCTGCAATATAATTCCTGAGGTAACCTTCCACCCATTTGTTTACTATTTCCGTCTGACCATCGGTCTGCGGGTGGTAACTGGTGCTCGGTGTAAGCTCGGTCCCACAAAGTTTGAACACCTCCTTCCAGAAGTGACTCAGGAACCGACTATCCCTGTCGCTAACTATGCTCCGAGGCAACCCATGTAACCTGAAAACCTCACAGAAGAAAACCTCTGCTACCTGTGTAGCTGTGTAAGTGGTGGTGATCGGAAAGAAGTGGGCATACTTCGTCAGCCAATCCACAACTACATATATGCAATCACGCCCCTGGGCTTTAGGCAAGCCCGTAATAAAATCCATCGACAGGCATTCCCACTTCCTATCAGGAATCGGAAATGGCTGCAACAATCCTGCCGGATACGTGTTCTCCTGCTTGTTCTGCTGACAAATAAGGCACTCACGCACATACTGAAGAACATCTGCCTTAAGACCCTTCCATGTAAACCTTTCCCGAACTTGTCTGTATGTTTTGAAGTACCCGGGATGCCCTGCTGTAGGTACATCATGAAAGGCTCGCATAATAGTGTTCTTCATCTCTGATCTTGGGATCAAGAAAATCCTGTTCTTGTAAATGATCAAGTCATTCACAAGTGTATACCTGGTGTCCACCATAGATCCCTCCACAATACCGGATGCCCAAGTGTCCTTGGCATATTCTGCCACAATCAAATGCCTCCAGTCCTCTGCAATATGTACCATAGAACTCAGATAAGGCCGGCGTGAGAGAGCGTCAGCAACAACATTCTGGGTACCTTTGATATAGGTGATATCAAAGTCGTATGCCTGTAACTTACTCACCCACTTCTGCTGACGGTCATTTAAATCTCGCTGCCCCAGGAAATGCCTCAAGCTATTGTGATCAGTTTTAATACAAAACTTACTGCCCACGAGATATTGCCTGAATTTTGCCAAGGCATGCATTATGGCCAGCATTTCCTTATCATAAATACTGTAAAGCCTCTCTGGTCCTCTGAGTTTTCTGCTCTCATAAACAATCAGGTGCTTGTTCTGCATAAGCACCGCTCCAATGCACTCACTAGAAGCATCACACTGAAGCTCAAAAGGCTTCGTAAAATCTGGCAGTGCTAACATTGGACACGTAGTCATCAGTTCCTTGAACCTCACAAAACACTCCTGTGCCTCAGGAGTCCAAAAGAATGCACCTTTTTTCAACAAATCCGTCATAGGTGCTGCATGGCGTGAATAACCATTAACAAATCTGCGATAAAACCCACATAGACCAAGAAATCCTCGCAACTGTGTAAGGTTCGTAGGAGTAGGCCAATCTACGATAGCACGGATCTTTTCAGGATCCATCCGCACTCCCTCTGCACTGATGATATGGCCTAAGTATAATAACTCAGTCATCCCTAAATCACACTTGGATTCCTTGGCGTACAAGGATTCCCTCTCCAAAATACTGAGTACTGTATCCAAATGAGCCAAATGCTCCTGCCAAGTCTTGCTGTAGATCAGAATATCATCGAAGAAGACAAGTACATATCTCCTTAGATGTGAGTGGAAGACCCTGTTCATGGTGGACTGGAATGTTGCTGGAGCGTTGGTTAGCCCAAATGGCATCACCACAAACTCGAAGTGTCCACAATGACAACGGAAAGCAGTCTTCTCAACATCCTACTCACGGACTCGAATCTGGTGATATCCCGATCTCAAGTCTATCTTCGAGAAATAATAGGCACCATGGAGCTCATCAATAAGCTCATCTATACGAGGTATGGGGTACCTGTTTTTGATGGTCCTCTTGTTCAGGACTCTGTAATCAATGCACAGACGGAGCGTACCATCTTTCTTCTTCACTAGAACCATTGAAGAAGCAAATGGTGATTTACTTGGTCGAATGTGACCCATAGCAAGCAGCTCTTTGATAGAATTCTCTATCTCATCCTTAAGCCCCTTCGGATGCCTGTAAGGAGTAATCATGAGGGGCTTAGCACCCTCCTCAAGCTCTATGATGTGCTCAATACCCCTATCTGGAGGTCTCCCTGGTGGAATGTCACTGAAAACCTTCCCATGCTTAACTCTCAACTGCTGAATGTCAGGGTGATACTCGGTCTTATGCTGTCCCTCCTGTATAGGTGTCAAGGTGCACTCAGCAGCCCACTCAACAATGTCATGATGCATAAGTCTCTCCATCCGACGGAAAGAAATGGTCCTGACGTTACTGTCTCGAATGGCCTTCAGAATATGGGTCTTTCCATCCACATCAAACCAAATCTCCATGTCTTTGAGACGAAGTGTAACTTCCTCAAGGGAATGAAGCCACTTCATGCCCAAGACTAAATCAAGATCTCCCATGTTAACTATGTAATAATCAGCCTTGAATTCATAGTTATTCAAGCGCAAAGGGAGATCCTTAATCATACGGTCACATCTGAGAGTGTAACCATCAGCCACCTTAACCCGAATGCCCTCAAACCCCTTGGTTATGAGTCCACGCTTCTCCACAAATCTAGCATCAATAAAATTGTGAGTGGCTCCTGTATCTAGAAGGGTGATAACCTTTTGACCCGCCAAAACTCCACGAAGTCTAAAAGATCCCTCCTGCTGAATGCTAGACAATCGTGCCTCCTGGATTTGGAGCTCTGACTCTGCCTCTGCCTTAGGCTCTGAAGCCTCTGATTCTGACTCCTCGGAACTCTCCTGCTGTTCGAAATTCTCAGATTCCGAATCCTCATAATAGGCCCACATAACTCTATGGGCCTTGCCCTTAGGCCGCAAAGGACAATCATTGTTAGTGTTGTAGGGACCCTTGCAGTAGAAGCAAAGCTTCTTCCTGCTCAAATCATTAAGAGTCTCACGATCCAAGGGTGCTGCTGATTTTCCCTTTGAGTCACTCTTAAAATTAGATTTCTCCTTGTTTTTATTGAATCCCTTATTGTCCCTAAATGAAGAAGTATTTTTAGAGTTGAATTTGCTGGATGGTGTTGCAAATTCCATATTGCGTGCCTTCTTCATAGCTTCCTGTAACGAAGAAGGATCAAATGCTTTGATCCAACCTCTCAATGGTTCCAACAATCCCTCCATGAAAAGCACAACTAGACGCCTCTCTGATATATTGGGAACCATCATTGACAATCGCTGGAAGTCTCCTATGTAGGACTCCAAACTACCAGCTTGTCGCAACTGGGCCAAGTCTTTGAAATAAGTTTCAGGATCCTTCTTGTCGAATCATTCCACCAACCTGTCTACGAACTCCTGATATGTGGTGATACGATCATGCTGAAGTGTCACCATCCCGTGATGCCACTAGTCATAAGCCGCTCCCTCCAGATGCAAAGTAGCATATCTAATAGCATCCTCCTCAGCCATGGGACGCAATGTGAGGAAGGTATCAAGCTTACTGATCCAGGCCTGTGCTGTGACCTTGCCACTACCGTCAAACATAGCTAGAGTGAGTCTATTTGTGGCATGCTTCAAATCATTATTATTATGTCTAGGCCTCCAATCCTCTCAATTCCTGTGATGTTCTCTCCTCTGTGTGATAAATCTATCAAAGGTAATCCTCTCTCTGACCTCTGGTGTCAGCAACTCCCACTCATCGTTCGCTGCCATAAGAGTATCAACGAACATTCCCTCAGGGTCCTCACCTGCAATAGCCTCATTAGGCTCCTGTCTCACAAAAGTAGGCCGGGTTGGCCTGTCTGCTGTACGTGAAACAGTCCTAGGTGCTCTCCGTGAACCTGCATCACTCCTGTTCTCGTCACGACGTGGTGACGGTCTCCTCGGCGTACCTATCCTCTGGATCACCACTGTCAACTACTGTAGTACATCAGTTACCTGCTGTTGACCTGTCCGTAAATCTCTAAGAGTGTGTAGGACCTCTGCATCATCCTGATCCCTAGGGTTTTGAGGAATCTCTGTTCTGTCAGCCATGACACCCGGCTACCTATTCAATCCCTGTTCCCTGTCAATCAAGGCTCTCCTGCGAGTGTAATATCTGTGAGGCCCAACCTCTTGTGGCTGCATAAGAATGCTAATCCCTCAGGATGGCAGGATTTAGCTCTGATACCACTGCAGAAACCCCTGTTCTCACTGTTCTGGATCTGAATGATTTTTTTTGTTTGTTTTGATTTTTTCGTGTTTTTTGCATAAAGAGACAAAATGCGATTTTGAAAGAATTGCTTCAAAAAATTCTATAATAAATTCAATAAGATGAAACTGACAAATTTGAATCTCCAGATCGTGTGGCAAATAGTTTTATTACACTTCCTCGGTGTTTACAATATCCAAACCCTAACATGCAAATTAAAAAGCAAAATTGATTGCATTAATGAAAAACCTGATTTGCTGATTACAGGCGCCTGGAATGAAGATGAACTGGTACGGCTATCAATAAAAACACTTTCTCCCTCCGCCAGATGATCGAGAATGAACCCAGAGGTATAGGCGCCCCATTTGATGAAGCCAAAAAGCAAAAAAAGAAAGCGCTTTACCCTAGATGAAGAAGTACGGCCCTGTACTTGCTAGTACGGCCCTGCAGCAACAAACTAGAAGTCCGTACAGTTTAAGAATGGATGCCAGATGCATACAAATCAGCCGATCAAGGATCTTCTCTGTCTCTGGATGAATCTCTGGAATAAACTCTGAAATAGTAATCTCTGTATAAGCTCTGTAATAAGCTCTGTATGAAGTTATCTCTTTGATAAGCAATAAATCAGCTGGTATTTCACAGCCTCTGAACTGCAGACACTGAAGATGGTTCGTTCTCCAATGCAGAATGAAAACTGGAACCCTTGGCTCTGTTCTCAGAAGAAGCACTTGGCAAAAATTTGATTTCATAACATAATCCCCTTTCTTCACAATGAAAAACCTTATATTCTCAAGAGGGTCGACTTTTCTCAAAAAAGCATCATTTAAATAAAGTTCGAATTCTTCTTTTAATTTTTCCAAAGTTTCGAACACACTTTTAATTATAAAATATAATTGAAAAGCGGCCCCTTCTTCATGATGGTCAACCCCTTCCTTTAAGTCACTTAAGTTATAATATTTAATTATATTATAACTTTATAATATAAGCCTTTAATTAATTAATATTTATTTCCGCAAACAAATATTAATATCTCTCTCAAAATAGGTCCGAATGACGAATCGTCTGAAGCCAGATGATAAGTGACTGAATCCGCATACGACCAAACCATATTGCTAAAAATAGCAGGGGTGCTCTGCTGAGTGTCTCTACTTACTAAAAATAGTAAGTCAAGCAAATGATGTCCGAACGACCCCGGACGAAAGCCAAACTGAAATGATTCTGCAACTGAAGCCAAGCCAAGCCTCAACCAGACCCTCTATCCACCCTATCAGCCTACGAGGGTCACATAATAGGCTAATCTCAAGAACTGAGAGATGTCAACTGGAAGGGGACATTACAAAGGATAAAAATTCCAGTTGAAAGTCGAATTTCCAAGGAGAGAATCGAAATTTTTTCTAAGGGAAAGAGTTACCTTGGTACAAGGAGAAAATCGAGTTGCAAAGTGGATAAGTCCACTTAAAAGTTGATTTTTCTAAAGGCAAAGAGGAAATAAAATAACTTAAGTTTTTATTTAAAAATTAAAAACTTAGCAAGCAAGCAAGAAAGGACGCCTTGAAAAATCAAAAAAGAAGATAAGATTGCTTGTTGCATTTTAAAACAAAGCACCCAATCAGAGAAGAGGTCGACCCAGGCCAATAAGGAAACTTTTTATTGTAAAAGAAGTGCTTGAGAGTTTATTTTTCATTATTCACAGGTCAAGTTTTCTCACAAGCAAACTTCTCTCAGCGAAAGGCGTCCTTCTTTTCTTTTTGAGCTGCAAGTTACATTGATTCCAGAGCACAAGGTTGGATATTTTTCTTCTATTTCCAGATTTTTTTAATCAACTGCAGAGTCATAGCTGGCGAATTTGAAGAAAGAAAAATAATTTTTATCTTGGATTCACAAAAAACTTCAGTTTTCAACTCTAAAAGTCCAATAAATTGTTTAAAAAATTCTTTGAATGTTCTTTTAAAAAGATAAAGGCTGGTAAAATTCCATTTTATTAAAATTTATTCTCCAACCAGCCTAGGCAGTCGAGTTCTAGAATTTTTTAATTAATTTATTTAAATATTCTCCAGCCATAAAATCGCCTTCTTTGCAAATTGTGAAAATTTTCTAACTTCGAGCTTTGTACAGGTGCAATGTCTACTTCAAAAAACGTAGGAGGTGGAGTTAGAAAGATCCAAGTGAAAGAAGTTCTCAGGGAATTCTATCCAGAATCTCAATTGTCGTCGAAATGGAAGAAAGTAGCGGATACTAACTTTGAGCAATTCAATGCGATTCAGCACAAGAAAAGGATGTTTGGCACTCAGCATGAAATGCCCACGCCTATTGCGACCAACATCGTTAAGTGCGGACTTCACCAAGCAGCAGGATTTCCACCTGCAGTTCAGTGCAGTGAGCTGATGGTTGAGTGCGCCAAAAGATACAATCCATAGACAAGATCCATTAAAGCATCTAACGGGATCACTTTGGCATACTTCACAGAAGATTCAGTCAGAGAGGTGTTTGGTATTCCTCGTCGTCACAAAATGTTGAACAAGACCCGAGAGGAATCACAAACCATGTTTGATCAGGCCAAAGAATCTTGTATGGACATAGTTAATTCCAACTGGATTAAGGAACCAAAAAGGCATCGCTCTAAGCTACCTAAGAGATTGATTTGCACGGATTTTAAAGAAGAATATAGTGACATGATCCACATGCTAAACAGGATTATGGGTACTTCTCAGGGAGCTTTCTTCTAAGTATGGATGTTTTCATACGTAGAGGAGGTTGTATTAGGAATGGAAACAATAAATTGGGCAAAATTAATAAGTGATAACATTGATTTCCAGTTAAGAAACTTGGAGAAGACCAAGACCTTCTATATGAGTTCCTACATAGTTTACATCCTGGCACGGTTTACTAAGTATAGGGGACTGATTTGCAAAGGGGAAGTTGGACTTCGAAATAACCAGTTCAAAGCATATGATTGTTACCCACAGCTACAGTTGCATTATAAGGACAATTATAAGATAACCAATGACGCCTTCCTCATGTATATCACTCGATTGCTTCAAGGAGGAATTCAAAAAAGGATGTCTAAAGAGGCTATGGTGTTGCTTGCTAAATTCGGATCTTGGTTCATCCAATTTCCGACCTTTACATACATAAGAGTTCATGGATTCCCAGATGCTCCATATAAACTCCTTCGGTATCCAACGGATAAGATTTTTATGCTTGAAGTTGCAAGGTAGTTGGCACACGTGGATTCCATTCAAGGGAAAAAGAACAAACAAGGAGTGGATTTTCTTGTTGCAATTGGGAAAATGCTAGAAGTCTGCCCCTCATTGCAATCAGCCAAGGCAGCAAAGTTAGAGTTACAATTTTATAAGTTTGGCACTTATAAACCTAGGTCTGATTATGATCCATATTTGAGAGTTCACGGGAAGAAGTCCCTTCATGTTATGTAGATTGAAGACTATTGGTCTAACTTGGTGGACGAATATGGAGTCAAGAAGAAGACGTGGTCTAGAATTCCAGTAGACCTTGTGAAAAAGTGTGACTTATTCCCCATTCCTGACCAGGTAAAAGACAATGGAGAATACGTGCATCCTCAATTTGAACAGGAAAAGAACAAGCCTATCTTGTTGCCCAACTGGACACAACCTATGTTGACTGATTTGGATGTATTGATGAAGGACATTGTAGCGTACTCTAGGGAATGGGTGGATAATCAGATCAGCAGATTAAGAAAAGAAGGAATCTCCCTTACCTATGTCACGCTGAGCAATGAAGAAAGTTAAGGAGAAGCAGTTGGAGAAGGTCCTGATGAACTTCCATGTCCAAGCAAGAGGAAGGCAATGATTGAAGATCTTCAAACAAATGAAAAGGAAGCAGCTAGCAAAGAGTTGGAGAGTAAGAAGCAAAAGGTGAGTGAAATTCCATCATCTTCAAGTATGTTATCTATCAGAATAGTAGAAGAGGTGTCCATTGCTGAGATTGAACCAAACCATGAATAAGAGGTTGAATTTCAAGAGTTAGAACAGTTGGATTTTCTTCAAGAGAAAACTTTCATTGAGTGTTTGGAAGGAGATGATACGCTAATGATTGAAGCCATGGGAGATACTAAAATCCTTGAAAACAATGAGGAGCTGGGAGATGAAGTAATTTCTTCCTTGAAAGAGATTGATGATGATATTCAATTGGAAGATGGGATGGAATTATCCACTATCCCAGCTTGGTTGACTGAAAGTTTGATGAAGAAATCTAAACCACTAGATGAAGTTCAACCAGTTGAAAGCATACAAGACTTCTTAGAGAGGATTGGCAAAGCTAAAACGCCAAAGAAGCCTAAAAAGTACTCTCAGATTATCAGAAATGATGCAGGATCCAGGGTTTTACAAGTTGCAGTCCCAAAAGTTGACAAGCCTAGAGATCAGATCACTCCTATGGACTATGATGTTACAACGTTGGACATTGGGCCAACCACGATAGAACAAGATTTCCATGAGTTAGCAGACACTTCCAAGGCCATCAAGGAGAAGTTTGACAAAACAGAGGAGACGAAGGAAAGATTAGAGTTGGAAAATTTGAGATTAATAGAGTTCATTCAACAAATAACAGCCCCCTTGCGCCAAGAAGGTGAAGCTTTTATCCCACCATCATCCCTTCCTCCGGAATCCGTTGACACTCTTGAAGCTATGAGGATCACAAGCCAAGCAACTAGGAGTTGGATCAACAATATCTCAAAACAGATGTGTTGACGTGGTTTTTGAGACCGCACCAACACAGAACAAAGTCGCCCAACGGACGCTCTATTCTCTCTTGATCAAAGTATTCCGCACGCTAAGATTGCCAGAAAGTTCGTGCGTTCAACTCCAAGGTTCCTTTAGTGCGAATAGGCTCAGTTTGGCTTGATGTGATATTGCTGGTATGTCAAGGGGACTTACGTAGTTGTTCAGACTTCTCGCAGTTAGCAGTTGATATGTAATTTGAAGGGGATTCTTACGTGTATGATTTGGCAGTGTGTATCCTTTTCTAAAACTAACAAGAAGTATGCGGAAAGTAAAAGGGAAAAGGCCTAAGAAATTTGTACTCTATTCTAAATGCAAGGTATGTGGGGCTTCGTCTCAATAGACTTCAACCAGATTTCACCTAGCCTCCGTCGGACAGCCTCAGCAAAATCGGTGCAATCTTCAAAGGGGATAGCGAAAGGTATTCAAGTTACAGTTTAACATACGTACACCATCAGAACAACGCATATAAGTATGTAAGCCATAACCGAAGTCAAGCACAAGATAATGTCCAGTTGACCACGCAAGGCAGACTTATCATCAACAAGCCGCTAGTGGTATGGAATAAAATGAAGCTATCTCAATGAAACACCACACACCAAAGTAAGCTACTTGCATGAATTTAATCTACTTGGATACGAAAGGAAGAAGAAACCTTGCTAGCATTTCATGACAAGACAAATTCCATCATCAATGAAAAGATCTATTATCACAAAATGTGTTACACAACAGTCTCTTCAAAAGTTTTCAAAGGGAAAACTTTCTCTCTTCTCCAAATTATGCAAAATGCTCTACAATCTAGCTCTAACTCTATTCTAGCTCTGATCTAATCTCTGATCTCTAGTCTGATTCTAATTCTAATCCTAATGTCTTACAAATGAGGGGGACTCCCCCTTTTATAGCTAGCCAAGTCCCAAAGGACGGCTAGGGTTACAATCAATAGAGTGGCCAGAATCGTGCCACCTCAGCCCTAACCCTAAAAACTGCCAGAATAGGGAGTGGTACATTAAATGAATCAAAGATTCCCACTCACTCCCAAAATAGCAAATGTAATAAATGCTCAGTCTTCTAGAAGATCCTCGTCCAGTAGTGTGTTCCCATTAGCCTTCTCTCTGACTGCCAACTCAACAAATCTGCTAAGTACGGCCTCAACCTCCTCAACTGAAATAGATGGAACACAATCTAACTGAAACTCTAACACTGTAACTGAGTGCTCGTGCCTCGTACAAGATTTTCTCCAAGCAGCCAAGGAGTCCTGCGTGTTCTGGATCAAAGTGGAGAATGTAGCAGTATTTTCAAAGTTATCCTGTACAAAGGTCTTAACATCTGCGAAGAAGGGAACCGGCAAACCCCTCAAATTATCAAAATTTATTTCATCTGGATTCAGCCGCCTAGCAAATATGG
>VDFB02232738.1:0-13993 GCA_007258455.2 Sequoia sempervirens
CTCTGAGCCCAGAAGCATTCAAAGCAGCTCGGCAAGGAGGTTCGAAGGTGGACACGAAGACCAGAAAGTTAATGTTGTAGTTGCAAAAGATCAAGGAGGTCATTCCTAGAGCAACTCTTCATCGACATGGATAGTAGGGATTCACTTGAATGCAACATTAACTTCATTCGAAAAGATCTAAGGGTAGATCTTTACGGAAGCTGATATTTTGTAAGCCTAAAGGAAATTTTGACACACCTGTATAGATGATTTTGCCTCTTTTGTAGTTAGTTCTTACTTGCATATTTTTCTGCTTTGTGACTTTTGAGAGTCCTTAGAGGAGAATACTAAGTTTTGTAACTCATTTACAGACATTGAATGTACAGTTTCACCTTTGGAGATCAATAAAGAAAGCAACTTCTGCCTTCTCAGTTATCTGTTTCATTGAGTGCGTTGAATGACTGATAAATTTACATGTGAGTTTCTTTTATTCCTTGTTAGTTGTCTCATTAATAGCACTTTTAAGCAGAGGAGATGTGTATATTGCAGATTATAGGTTATGTTAGTGATGCAAATAGTTTTAGTTGTGAGGAGAATTTATCATCCTTCTAGGACTACATGTATCGTAGCTTTCTTATAAAAAAATTTATGCAATATCATATGAGTATTGGGTTGTGCATATCAGCTTTTACTAGTTGATTGAAAATTTTGTGTTAAGCAGTTGTTCATGTTTGAACAAATTTGGTGTATCACCATAGGAGTAATTTCCAATTTATGTATTCCTTCTCCCTTTATCTCACAAAGATTAGTAGTTTAGGTGATAACACAAAGGAAGTCGGCCTTCTCCGGAGGTTGACCTCTGTTTACAAGGAACCCACATCTTTAGAGGTCTTCCCATGTTACACTGAGGTGTTGAATTTTATATTGACGGTGCAATTCGGGTGATAAGCGGTAACCATACACTCAAATATATGTGAAAGTGGGGAATTGAATGAACTAATCCTCCCAACTCTCCATTGTTGATTTTGTCTCTGGTGAAATCCTGATGTGCATCTCATTATCGAGGTCTCTGATTGTCTTCATGAGGAAGTGATCATTCATCACTTTGAAATCATGTTCAACCTTTGAGAACTCCAATTGTGAGTAATATCATGAACATGTTGAATGCCAAGAATCCCATTGGTCTTCAAATTTCTAAATTTTCCTTGAAACACAATTAAGTAGACCATGAAAGAAACCATTTGAAACTCGTGGATTTTAAGGAATCATGTGATTTGTTGGTGAAGACACTCGCTAATTAACATGGGCCAATCAAAGTGTTCCTTATTTTTGATAATCCAAGAAAAATGACATAAAACATCCACGGTCGAAAAATATTAGCTTCCTCGTGACCTGTAACCCGATTGAGCAAAGTTATCAAGATAGCAACTTCGTCCTTGAACTCCCCATGCCCAACCTTCTTTGGCATGTTTGTCTTCTACTCTTTTAACCACCTTTGAGCAACCTTTTTCTGAGATATTTCTTTGTCTCCATACAATATCTTGTCACAATCCTTGATGACTATGGTAAAATTGTCTAAGTGAGGAGGAATAGCAAAGCACTTCTCAACGTCCCTTGGCTTGAGGCTGCAAATGACTCTCCCATCGGCTGATCTGATTTGTCTTGTGGACGAGTCGTAGTGCTTTATATATGCAAGAATGAACTCAAGATCAAAAATCGTAATAGGAATAGATGTTGTTGCTAGCAACCCGAAACGCTCAAGATTTTTCACTATGGTGCTGCTAACACCTTCCAATGTGCTCAGTTTGACCACTGGATAGACATGACCCAAGTCTGTATTGAAGGTTTTCAAAATATCGTGCACCGAGACCGATTTGGCATTGTAATCTATAAGGTTGAATTACATTTTGAAAATATGGATTTTTGACTGTAAAGTCGGATATGTTTGGACAACTTTTAGAAAAAGCTAAAAAAAGCTCTGGATGAGGCTAAAAATAGCTAGTGGCGGGAAAAAATTTCAATTTTTTCTTCTGAAATGTGGGTTTTGTAGAGAATTGAATTCTAAGCAAACCCAGATGATTAGAAATTCGAAAAAATGAGTTTTAGCTAGGCATGCAAAGGATTTCTAGTTGAGAACTATAGGGGTTTTAGGGTTTCCCGAGGGCAATTTTCCTAAGAAACCCTGGCACATGGGTTTTGTAGGCAATGAAATTCTAAGAAAAACTAGATGATTCAATTTTGGAAAAAGTGAGTTCTTGGCTCACATGCAAAGGAATCTTTGGAAAAAGGGCAATGCTTCCAAAATGGAAGCAACGGGACAATTTTCTTGAAAAAAATCTAAGACATGGGTTTTGTTGCTGACACTGAAATATGTGAACCTAGATGATTAGATTCTAAAAATTCTACCATTTACTTTGACATGCGAGAGAAAACCTAAGACAAGAATAAAATAATTTTAGAGATAGAAAATAAAAGTTATTATTTTGCCTCTGAAAATGTTGCCTATGCTTAAACTGAATTTGATGAAGTTTGCATGCACTCCAAAAATGCAGTCTGAAAAATGTATTCTTTGAACAATCTAGACCTGTCACTGTGAAGAAAACTGAAAAATATTGCTTAAAGCACCTTCAGCTCTTTGCTGCTCAAGAAAATATGTGTTTTTTGCTACCTGTGATGTGAATAATAGGCGCCAATATGACTTAAATAAATTAATTCGTCTTAAGGTGTCACAATATGCAAGCAATTCATAAATTTAGGCGCCAACCTTTGATTGGACCTCAAAAATGCACACCATCTTCTATTTGGACCTTTAACTCAGTTAACTATATGAAAAACTAGCCCTAAATTGGGCACCACCTCCAAGTACTTCAATTAACTGTACATGCAAAATAAGTCGCCCCTTTGCAAGCAAATATTAAGTCCAGTTGAAGTCGACTAATTGAAAATTAAATATTATTTAAATTTAGTTCACAACCTCCACATTTTTAGAGTGACTCATGCACTTGAGTTGAAAAGTCAAACTTTGACTTCTAGGCATCACTTTTCTAGAGTTACAAATTTTCTTTAAAATTTCTTTTGCAAACATCACTAGATCCCATGTTTGATCACTGATTCTAATTGACTGATGTGTCCAAAAGACTAGCTAACAATTTCATTGAAGAGCAAGATCAAAACTGACAAGAAACTCCTTTAGGCTACAAACCCAAATTCTAAGATCTTATGCTTCAAAATTCAGGGCACCCTTGGCCTCTAGTGGCGCTTTTGGCTTCAGACTTAGTCAAAATTTTCATCATTTTGAAGGTGATTTTGACCTCCCTTGATCTCGCCTCCTTTGGCGTTTGGCAAAACTTCATAATTGATTAATAGACTCACTACAGAGCTAGCTTCATTTTTCACAAGAGCTCTTGGAGAGCACTCTTCCCAAAAACATCATTTGCTAGGTGAAAAACATGGGCGCCCCTGGCCTCTAGGGGTGCTTTTTCTCCCAAAGAGCTATTTTTCATCTCCTTCATTTCCCATTCAAACTCTCATTTCAGGTGCTAGACAGATCTTTTAGGTTGGCTGGTATGCTCATTACGAAGCTGACAGTATTCCAGAGAATTCCTCTTAGAAGTGACAAATCTTAGAAAGTTGATCTAGGCCTCTGAAATCTAGGGTGCCCCTAGCTAGTAGGGGCTCTTTTGCTCCAGAGTTAGAATTTTTTTGATGATTTTCACCTCGGCAAAATATCCCCTCTGAGACGAAGCATCATCTTGAAAATATCTTGCCATAGATTCTTCATTTGAGCATTTTAAGCTTAGATTTTGACACCTGGTATCTGGCTATCTACCATTGACAACCTCAAAAGTCTTAACTTTCCACCTAAAAAAGTGAAAACTACCCACCAAACTTAAACTGACTTTTAACTAAATCTGACTTCACCATTGTGATCGTGAAATGAAATAAGCCAATCAAAATAATTTTCAGTCAATTCTGAAAAGGTTCAATTTTTAGGGTTTTTGACCTAAAAATAGGGGTCCAAAAACCCTAATTTTCAATTTCCAAATTTTACCTATATCTTCTTGACATCAAACTGACTAAAAGCCCATACTTGATTTTCCCA
The DNA here is from genome assembly GCA_007258455.2 of Sequoia sempervirens. Taxonomy (NCBI): domain Eukaryota; kingdom Viridiplantae; phylum Streptophyta; class Pinopsida; order Cupressales; family Cupressaceae; genus Sequoia; species Sequoia sempervirens. The sequence goes on from VDFB02232738.1 coordinate 4,082, forward strand.
AAAACTATGTTTTGATGACACTTTTACAAGATTTATACTATTTTAAGCAAAATGCATTAATGAAGCAAAAAAATTGGTTTGTGTACAACAACTAGCAAGAAGATATCCAAATTTATCCTCAATTATATCATATGCCAGTATGGTGTCCCACAATCCATTATTATAAATAATGGTCGTCCCTTCAAGAACAAGGATGTTCGTGAATTATGCAAGAAATTCCACATTCAACACCACTTTGCCACTCCATATTACCCCTAAGGTAACAACCAAGCTGAGGCATCTAATAAAAACATCATTAAAATCCTAAAGAAGACTACCAATGACATTGGTCATGATTGGTACCTCCAACTCAATCCCACCTTATGTGCCTACCATACTAGCATCCATACTCCCATAGGAGCCACTTTGTATTCCCTCACCTTTGGTTTTGAAGCTATCCTTCCAATTGAGGTCGAGTTACCTTTCTTGAGGGTATCCATGAAAGGGTTCATTAATGATGAATAATATTATGTATCTAGGTTGCATGAGCTAGATTTTTTATATGAGAGAAGAAAGAATGCATTGGTCCACCTACAAGCCTATCAAATGGTCTTCGTCACAACTACAATAAGAAAGTCTAAAATTTTCAACACTTCAACATTGGAGACTTAGTCCTAAAGGAAAATTTGAGAAATCAATTGGATTGTGAGAAGCCTAGAAAGTTTGAGCCTAATTGGTTGGGTCCTTACATCATAACAGTAACATATGGATCTGGTGCTTATCAACTTTCTACTCCTAAAGGTGAACCATTACTGGAGCCTATCAATAACATGCACCTTCGCAAGTACTATACCTAGCTTTCAGAGAATCCCATGAAAAGTACAAAAAATATAAAAAATATAAAAAAATTTGTCACTTTGATGAAAACCTAGCAAACATGCATCTTGTGTGACCACAAAAACATAAAAAAAATGAAAAAATAGTAATGAGAAATAATCCATCCAATAGTGAAAACCGCTTCAATGGTGCTTTGGATAAGTGCCATGGTGAAAACCTAGAAAACAAGTGTCATGTGTGGTTAGTCTTTGCTCCATTCCCTACCATCATTCTATCTGGTTTTCCACCTTCACCCATAATAATCCATGCATTCACCTTCATGCTTCTTCATTCATCCATTATAATGCTTTATTTTCCTTCTCACGGCCTGTGAACAATTGACAATCCACACTTTTCACTTTCCATTCTCATTTCTAATAAATTAGTCTTATACCCGACTGGGGGAATTTCCTGGACTTGGGTTTCATATGGGATCCTAGACATGGTTCAAAACAAAACATCCAAATACAAAAAAGTCAAAATATTCCAAAAATACAAAAAAATCAAACGTGTCAAAAATCCAAAAAAGTCAAATAACCTTCAAAATCTAAAAATAGTGTTAGTCGTGTCAATTTGAGTCAGTCAAACTATGATGTCTCTGCGCATGTTATATAGGCAAGGCCATCATTGATGAGTCCCCGAGGCACTAGGTTAGTCCCTTAGGGTTTGTCGAGTCGAGTCAATCATGGTTCACTCCATAATAAATTATCCATGGTCAAGGTCGGTCGAACTATAATGTCTCTGCACATGTTACGTAGGCAAGGCCATCTTTGATGAGTCCCTGAGGCGCTAGGTCATTCCCTTAGGGTTTTTCAAGTCTATCATGGTCCATTATCATCCATCTCATAATAAGTTGTCCCTTGCTAAGGTTGACACTTTGATCAGACACAAACAAATATCTAAGCCTCAACCAAATCATGAATTAACTGACTAACTATCCAACTAGTCTTCAATCCAAACAGATTTGTTTCCTAATCATCAATAACCAACCTTTGATCTATTTAGGATATGGACAATTACTTATAGAATAACTAACGTAAATGATCTCACTTAATAGAGATACTCAAATGAATAAATAGACATAATATATTGTAAGATAATATGAGCGAAAGAAAGAGAAAAATAAAGAGAACAAAAGCGCAATTGATAAGATTCGTCCCTAAGAACTACGTTTGAGCCCCTCTCAGCGGAGTGACGATCCGTTGCTCATGAAAATAGATTACACAATTGCTTTATGGACTATCTCCTTCAAGCACAGCAGCATAATGTTCCTCTGATGTGCGGAAATGTCTACAAAATCTCCTGAGCATTTTCTCGTTATCACCACCTGGACTTGGAAAATCCCATCTCTACCCCTCTTTTTATACACAAAATTTGCCTAAAAACAACCGCAAATTAAATGTTTAACCTTTAACAACTTGGATGCAACTCCTTACGTAATTCGAGGATCTTTTGTTTCAATAGTTAGGGTGGTTACACGTTTGTTTTAGCTTTAATAAGCCTTTTGTTGTATGTTCCCCAAGATTATCTGAACATATCAACTAAAGCGACCTCCCAATATAAATAAAAGGCGGTTTGCGGGCTCAACGACTCATAATGTTTTTTGGTGGCTGCAGGGGTACGATGGTTTCCAACCCCATGACCTCGCTTCTAACCATGCCCACACTTTTAAACAACAAAACCGTAGGCTCTACGCATATACTTGGCTTCTTTGGCGTAATAATTCTCGGTAGTTTGGGCCCCAGCAGTCAGGGTTCAAGCTGAAACAAACTTTTGTTGAAATGAACAAATGAACTCGCCAAAAACTCGGAGGACACGTCTCAGGATGTGATTCGCTGAGGATACTGACTATGCAAATCCGTACGATGACTAGACTGCTGACCAAGCCGATGACGTGTGCTGACTGGACTGCGACCTGCGCTGACCGTACTGTAAGGTTGGACACGTGTCACGCTATGATTGGTCCGTACGAGCTAACTCAACTGCCACATGTCATGTCAGAATTCATCCATGTGGAATCCGTACAGTACGGACTGACACGTCAGCATGATGACGTCATCATACATTACCCTCAAAATCCAGCAAACTTTGACTACTTGTAACTCGAGCATATGATGGCGGATTTGATGAAATGAACACCCGTCGAGAATCATCTCGACGAGCTCGCAATAACGTAGTTCATAATTTTGAGATGATTATTTTTTCACCTTTTGGGCTTTGAAGCCGGTTTGGTATCAAGTTTGACCGGTAGTAACTTGCAGACGAGTCCTTTTAGCCCGTTCAAGTTGCATTGGAATCAGGGCGTCATTTCTCTTTACGATGGTGTGAAATATGAACATTGGAGACGCTTCAAATTTTCTTGAAAAAATGTCCCTCGGATCAAATACCTACCAACTATCAATGGTCTTATACGAGAGGGGATATTGTCGAAACCGGACTCGATATCTTATACGACTTGCCTCATTTCTTGAAACCAGACCCAATCCTATCATTTGTCTTATACAAGATGTATCCTTCTTGAAACTATACATCATCATTTATCAACCCTATCATTTTCCTTATATAGGTGGTTGCATGGTCAAAACTAGACTCGATGTCTTATATAGCATGCTCCCTTTCCTGAAACCAGACATTATCAATCAATCAATCTTATCAATCCTATCAACAAATGCTCATCTATTGGCAAAAGATTTATATGGTTGTTGACTCTGTTGGTCTAGTTTGTCATGACTTTCAATTTATCGTAGGTCATTTTACTAGCCACCTCAAGGATGTCCCAAGAAGGATTTAGAGGAGTGATGATGGATCATGACCTATTTTCTCTTTGATTGGTGTTTGCACTTTGCTTTGGAAATATGACTAGGGCAACTAAGTTCCGTATGTGGGATTAGTGTATCATTTGGCATAATCAAACATCCTATGCAAGTTAAAGGTCATCTAACACTTTCTTGCATTGGGATCACCATACCTTGTGGTTGCTTATGTTACATGTTCTGACAAGGTTCTATCGTTACAAGTATTAATTCATGTCACTCCTTGTTTGTTATGTGTCTGTTTTGCAAGTGGTAACATTGCACACCCTGATCTATGTCATACCATGGTGTTCATTAGCCATTGCCATAATTCAATGCCCAATGATGATAATCATCCAAGCCTAATAGCTATCAAGAAAAATATCAATCCCTCTTCATTCGGCTAACTCCATACTAACATCTATATCCCCCGCGCTAAAGCTTCTTCTATTTATCATCGCAATCATCCTGATGGTGTCCCATGACACACAAAAATAACCTACATATGCAATCATGCTAGAGCATCATAGGTGATAGGGAGGTTGGGTGAAACTTTCACAGTTTCATGCCCTATGTCTTGTTAGAAGACTTTCAAGGTGTTTTGCTCCACCACCTTAACCTATAGGTCCCCTTCTCATGTTTAGGTACCCCTGGTTCTCCTGGCCAACCCCATTATCAACACTATTCAACCAACCAAGTCAAACTTGGTGCCAAAACCCTAACTCTTCCTTAGCCTTTAATCTTCCCTAAAGACTAACAATACCTCAACTCTCAATTAGACCTTGCAGGGGTGTAGAGATGCCTTCAATAGTTTCAAACCATCCTCCTATGGTTCTTAAAGGTTCACCACACTCCACCTTTTCATCACTTTCACCAAACCCTCATCTAGGGTTAAAAAGGCTACTAGCCCAAGAGCCCCAATTAGGCCTCCATCTCCGAGAAAACTGGTCTTTGCTCAAACCTTTCTCAAGAACACCTCATTCTTTCTCTGAGGTCCTTGGTTCAAATGCACACCTCTCAAATATTTTTGAGGTCTTGGGCCTTTATCAGCCGTACAAAGCCACAACTTGAAAATGGGCATAAACTAGGGTTTTTAAGCCATTTTCTAGTTGCCTTCAATCTGTCAAGCCTTTCACCCACCCAATGAGTTAGTGGAACCTCCTCTTGCTTACCAGACCTTGGTAAGACCTTCCCCTACCTTCTCAAAAAGGAAATACAACAAGAATCAATCACCCTTGCAAGTTAAGTGCTTTGCACTCCTTGTCTTCCCTAGCCAGACTCTTCCTGGCTTGCCTAGGGCAAGACTTTGCTGATAGCTCCTGTGCTCACACCAACCCTAAAACCTACCATATGTACACACATGAATTCTAGTCACTGTTCCCAAAGGGTCATACAATTTGTACAGTGGGAAAGTGGTCTAGCACTCCATTCTTTACAAATTGTCTGGTTCAGACCAGCAACAGGGTTAAAATGAACTGTTTACAAACAATGATTGTAAGCAAAACAAAAAGATTAAAATATGGCACTCTAAGTTTGAGAAAATAATGAACTACATCCTCCACAAAACACAGTAACAACTTCAATCCATTAAAGCTCTATTATTAAGCAAAAATCAGAAATAACCCATAAAACAGTGTTTTTCTTTTAATTCACAAAATGTTTCCACAATACCAATACTTCCATCCATGCTCTCAGGTCGAGGCACACCTTAAATATGGTTCCTCAATCAGTTATGATCCCTTGGTCGGACATATTAGTTACATAATGGCAAGAGTTGTAAAATGCACCGTGTTTTTCAACTTTTGCCAATTTTAAGAAAACTAAGTAAGATGAGTTTCTAAACTCATACACCCTTTCCACTTCTTAATCTACTGATCACCATAGATTAAGACTTATTCATAAACCTATAATTCTATCTAAATGGTCAACATGACCTTTAAGGTAATATTGCAAAACAAAAATGCATTCAAGACTTTCTAAATGACTAGTATTCCTAGGTGCTCCCACCAATAGGCATCATCATAAACATATTAGGTCATCCATATTGGATAAGAAAATACAAATACATAGATAGAATCTCATCATAAAGAATCATACGAGCATCTATATAAGCATTATATGTCATAACTAGAGTACCATCTTGTGTACAGATCACATAAACATAAAGTAGATCAGGTGCATTTTTCATCCATCATGGTCATCCAATAAGCTCAAGTGTATCCATCCATCCATCATAACATAGAGAATCATATATAAGCATAAACCATACATTATACATCCATAATACATCATAACATATAAAATCACCTTATAATCATATAAATGCATCATAATCCATCGTATAAACATATGAATATAACATAAACATGCATCATGTAGTCATTGCCAAAATCATGTATCTCATATATATATCAAAAAAATGGTGTCATAGTACAATATCATGATGTATCCCCAAAATGGAGCTCACAGGTTCAATAAAAAATATTAGTCTAATACATATCAAAATAGGTCTAGCATGTGCTACCCCTATCTCTCGATGGAGATGGTCCTAGTGAAGGAGGCTTGTCCTGTCGCTGTTAGGATCCTGAGGCCTCGTGTCTTGAACTTGTTGGTCATTGATACAAAGATCGTCTAAGCTATGAGATTCCCCCACCGCTCTAAGATTGACGAGAGTGAGACCTGCTCTGACTTTGGCTCTATAGCTCTATTTCCTCTCTGCTGTTGGCACCAAACCCTCATATAGATCTCTGTAGTATTGGGCCTCCTATCCTGCGTAAAATAGTTGTTGCCCTAGAATGGCCACAGGTCCACCGACAATCAAAATAAAATCTAGAGACCATTGATCGGCCCTCTGTTCTCTTCCCACTGCCATGTCTCACTCAGTAGTCAACCTATCCACCTCTACTTGTAGCCCATGTATTTGAGCATCTACAGCCTGAAGCTACACCTATAGAGCTGTGACCTATGGATCGACTAGCCTATCTCCCACATCCTCCTCCATGGACTCTAAGATGGGTACATCCTATAAGCCCTCACCTAGGCCCTTACCCATTACGATATCCTCTCACTTCTCTCTCTCCTCCTCCTCGACATCATCACCTCCCATCCCTCCTGCTCTATCTCTGGCCTAGGACCCTCCCCGACTACCTCCTCCCTGATAGGTGATAACTGTCTAGCTGCTCTCTATGCACCTGGGTCCCTCCTATGCCGACCCCTGTCACCTCTACCTCCCCCACCACCATCTCCACCATCATCCCCTCAACCACCCTAGCCTCTATAATCTCATCTCCCCCATCCTCTATCATGGAATTTTCCACGTGGACCCCTCCCAAGCCTCTCCACTGGCGTAGGTTGATATGGATTTGTATATGGTGTGGGCCTATGCTTGTCCCACCAGGCGTCATACTCCTTAGTCATCTCAACATCTGTAATGCTTGTTGTAGCTCCCCACTGGGCTGGTTATAGGGCATCAATATCTTGCTCTGCCACCTTTACACTAATCAGGGGTCCCCACTGAGAAACCTCTTACATAGATCTAGCATATTCTACTATACCAACACGAAGCCCCCTGTCACTCCTTGAACTAATGCAACATCTACTCTAGAAGACAATGCTCAATGATATGATGTGACTAAATGGTCCTCCTAATCAAGTACCGTGCTTGCCAATAGTAGGGTAGGTGCTCGCCATCATAATCCCATGGCTAACAATGGCAGTATGGTCTCCATGTGAAAGAGTCCAGAATATCAATGACATGATGCCAATACCCGATGTCATCGATTCTAATCTATGTTACAACTCCCCCATAAAAGGTACACATATGGTAATCCTGCTACAAGCTGTCTCTAAACGGGAGTCCGAAAGACAATAATATGCTCCCAAGCCCATACCATAAGTAGGGTAGTGCCATAACTGATAGACTATTCATGTCTGTAGACCACATCATGTAGCTGGAAGTAAATCATAGCAAGAAGGCACGGTCCCTAGGCATAGATAGTCTTATGAGTCATCATGCCAATCAACATCTCCCCACATCCAACAGGCAATCCGTGTCCTCGATGATCGGGTATCATGACCCCATCAATCATGGTGCAAAGAACCACGATGAACTACTCTTATCTATCAACCAACACGTCCCAATGGATCTCATACTCCTCCATGGCAAGCTCCACAATGTCTTCATGCTCAAAGGACCTCTAAATGGTAGCAAAACCATGGTCAAGATCATAGTCCACATTCTCTCCATGTGGATAGGAAGTCTCAAAATCCTCCAGACGTCCTCAAGAGTCACGGTGGCCTCTCCAGTGGGAAAATGAAAGGAACTAGTCTCTAAATGCCATCTCTCAGTAAGAGCTATCAATATGCCTTGATTAGCGTAAATCATGGGCATGAAAGTGACATGATATAGTCCTAGGGCATGAAGTTGATCCCTCTTCGCGTTAGTCAATTGATCTCGGATTCTAAAGGTAGATGGTCAACTTTCTCAGGTGTAGATAGGTGGGTATCTCACCTATGATCGCAAAAAAGCACATTATGTCATTCAGAAAGCCTACGCAAACCTATTAGACCTAGATCATAGAGAATTTTTTCTTGTAAATTGGCTCAAAAACCTAAGCAGTGAAATGCATCGCACAAATCAACACATGCAACTTACAAATGAAAATGTGTCAAACCATGACACACATGTGGGCTTTCAATCAAATTACGACATACAAATTAGCAGTTATGGTGCACATTAGCTCATGGGTCGCACAAATCCACAAATGTGACTCACAATATATCACATGCATCATTCCAAGTCATAATTGTGTCGCACGAAGTCACATGCGTTACACTTAACATTTGCGAGTCATCCCCCTCATAGGCGACTCTGCCGAACATTTGCGCCACACTGGACAAATGTGGCGAATTGAGCCACAAATGCAACGAATACGACAAAAGTTGCGACACACAATGTGCACCGCATCTGTTTGCTCAACTTCAAGCCTGAAATCTACCAAAATTCAACAAAATTGCAAGGAAAGAGAGGTATACATACCCCCACCTCTAAGCCCTCTAGCTGTTTGCAGGTCTGAACTCTGAATCCGTGGTGCGAGGTGACTGGTACAAGCGACATTCTGGCAGCAACTACGTAGCAAAATCACCCTCAGAGCTCACTATTCACTTAAATCAAAATGCACAAATGACCATTTTTACCCCCCAAAATTCTATTTATACCCCCTTAGGGTGGGATTTTTACCCTCTTTTTAGTTGGGTGCATCAAATGTTGAGTTCAAACCCTAATCCGAATGCCCCCAAGGTCCTAAAGCTATAAAATTTTGCTATAAATGCATTATCCACTATCAGGTTTGCTTATCAGAACAATTTCTCAAATTTTTCGAAACTCTTTCAAAATATGAAAAACTTTCCGAGGTGGCATAGGTCTATATCCTCTTCACTGGGGCATATTCTGAGCTAAATTTTTTTTAGTTTATTCTTTGATACAATGTTCAAATGACTTTACATTGTATCAAAGAGGGGCAAAATATAGAAACTGAAAAATGTCCTAAGCTTGCGAACGCCATTTTTTCACATCGATTTCCATTCTTCCCCACATAATTGAATAATTTTAATTATTTGATTATATTCTAAAATCGTATTCTTCTATTAATTGAATAATTTTAATTATTTAAATAATTCATTCCCCCTTTTTATTCTTCCTTTGATTAATTAAATAAATTAATATTTATTTAATTATGATACTAATGTTCCTTTCTCTCTATAATTAAATAAATTCTTATTTATTTAATTATTCATTTTCATTTTCCTTCTATAGTTAAATAATTATTTTAATTATTTAATTAATTATGTCACTAATGTTCCTTTCTCTTTATAATTAAATAAATTCTGATTTATTTATGTGGACATCCGTCTTGCAAATGGTTAACAATTTTAACATAATATCATCATGTTAGTCCTTTGAAAAACATTAGATTTGAAATCCCTATGAAATACTTGACTATGATGAAACATGCAAATTAGATAAACAAAGATAATCAAATGTAAGCATATAAAAACATAGTCAAAACTTTATTCCATATTGGATTGGTGCTATTGTTGAAAATAGCCCTTTCCCAATCCTTGATAGATAAGCTTAGATGATGATGATAAGATGGACAAGATTATCTCTCCATTGAAGAGAGTAACCTTCTATGAGATTGTGGAGTTGAAATGCTCAAATTGTGGAGTGGACAAAATCAATTCTCAAATGAAGAGAGTGACTTTG
>VDFB02232741.1:0-12029 GCA_007258455.2 Sequoia sempervirens
CACCAAGACTTGGTGGTGAAGAGACTAGGAGAGACCCTCCTAGGCTCACGCATGTATATGGACTATTTTTTCATGGATTTCCCCTAATGAGCTTGTATTTAGAATCCTAAGTCCTTTGGTCTTCTTATAGTGTGGTGCAAGGGATGTGTATCATGCCTTGAAGTTACTCACAATGTGTGCTTCTAATACTAAGATAGAGCTAATATTGGGCAATACTTTTCCTCGAGTGTAAGGGGTATAATGGTGGTACATGACCTTACATACACTAACTATCCATTCATAGGTATAGTATTAATTGTAGGCCCACATTAGTTAATACACCTACTTAAATATAGTTTTTCATGTGTCTAATGAGTCTTCTTGTGAGAAACAAGTGATTTATCCTTACATGCTTTCATTTAGACCAACATGTTTGCTTTTTTAGTCTTCTTGCATAAGGAAACCTAGGAAAAACATTTGAATCCTTATCACCAAATCTTAGTGTTAAAATTTGGTAGATCAAAATATCCTTTGTTGGGAGGTTGAAATTGATCCATAATACATCATCCAAACCATGGTTCCATAACCCACCTTACCTTATATATATTTCCAAAAAAAATTACCTCATATCCATATCATCCTGGTTACATTAATCTAAGCTCAAACTTGAGATCAAGACCTTTATCCTATTAGCATACCTTCGCGGTAAGCTTGTTTAGAACCCAGCCTATCTTAAGCCCATCTCTTCACCCTTGTCTTGTTTAATAACTTATCTCAGAGGTATATATATTCTATTTTATCTATCATGTCAAACAAGGGTCTTAAATTTTTAGTTTTACTTTGGTCTTTCATAGTCCAAAATAAATCTTTCATCTTTCCTGTTTCACCTCATTCCATCTAATCATCATCCTATCAACCTTAGAATTTAAACACAAGTCTTTTCAAAATCAATGCTTTTTCTAAATATTAATCAAATCCAACTCATCCTAGTATCCTAGTGGCATCTAAGCACTTTGTGACTCTTTATTATTTACACCATGGATCCTTGGTTTTAGAACTTTATCATGCAATATAGAATCCCTAGTCTTGCTACCATATGTGAACCTAATTCAAAATCCAAAATCACCATCAAAGTAGCACCTAAAACTATGCATTCATTGATGAGATCTTTTATCTCACTCAAATAAAATATCTTTTATCCCATTATTGATGATGATGATAGTCTTGCAGATGATAATTATCCTAATGATAATAGGCTTTATGATTAGATTATTGTGGATAAAGTTGCTATAAATTTTTGTCCTTCACTTACATCTATGCAATAATATCCCAATAAAACCCAATTAAATTTAGCCATTATGCTAAAATTGTATCCATTGCTTATTCTTATAATGCTTTTGATAAAAGAAGCACCAATTTAGAGAAAGGTCCTTATATATATATATATATATATATTATGTTTCCAAATCCAACCTCTTGTGGGTACTTTGTATCCTCCACATCCTATGTAGATATTTCATCTTCCTCCTTACACTCAAGAATATTCTATCCACCAACCTAAAAAACTAATTCACATTCCAAACCTACCAAACCCAATTCATTTTTTTTAGATTTCCTTCAAGGACTACTAGAAAATGAACAATATCAAACTACAAATCATAAGTCCAATGTGTTTACCCTTCCCAAGCCCATTAAAGAGTTTCCTACTAGCATGCCTATGCATCAAATATTTCCACACAATCACAATCCTAGTAATATTCCCATCCATGATCAATTACCGTCATGTGAAGCTATTATGATTTCTAAGCCTATTTCACATGAAAAAGAGAACCCTACTATCATCCCCCCCATCAAATATCATCATGTGATCTTGTGTCTATCCAACATATCAAAGAGTCTCCTACTCCCATCCTTGTTCAAAATCTAGCACTATCATACAAATCATTGTCCACTAATCCATTTGTTGACGATCCAAATACTATCAAGCCTATCCAAGAAACCTCTATGTTCATCCTAAAGAAAGAGTTATGTCAAGAAAAAATTCCAAATGAGGTTCAAATGTTTTCTCAAACAAGTCAAGATCAAACTTTCCAAACTCAAGATCAAATTGTTAAAGAACAACCCATCCAAGTTACTCCCATTTATGATCATTATCCTATCTATGATCAAGAGAGACAAGTAGGCCACCCATCCAATTTTATACTATCCATAATTAAAAGATCCAAAATAATCCTATCCGTCTTTCAACAACATCGACCTCTTATGATGAGACACTTGGTCCCCAAGAAAAAATTAATTAAATGAATGCGGTCATATCACACAAAATTATAATGAGAAGAGTGGTCATCGAAACCTTAATCATATCAAACAAGAGGACAAGAAAGTTACAACAGATACTACTAAGAATTTAGATGATCAGAATACAAGTATACACGATAAGAAGACATTGACATCATCTTAACAAGTAGGATTAACTACCTTTATCAAGTCAAACTTCCTCATAGATGGAACAATAACAGGTAATAATTATCTTAATTATAATACTAATGGGCTAGCATCATGCTTTGAAAACAAGTATCCTATTGAAAAAAAGATATGTAAAGCATGAATTATCAAGGAAAATGATCAAGCCTTCACGAACAAGGCATCATAGATCCTATCCCAATATATAATAATAATGGTCAAGGTATCAAATACATGTCTTCTACCAAACACTCTATTGATGTTAGTGGTACTTCAACAATCACTAGGACAAGTTCATCCAACGAGAACATCAAGATAGGGACCATTCATAGCCCTTGCAATAAGCTTGTTTTCAACAATGCTTCCAATTCTACTATTCCCACTAATAAGAATCATCCTCCACATCTTCCACTCCTTGATCAGGACCAATAAAATCATAGAGAATACAAAGAAAATACTCAAAATAAAACTTCAAAATCATACAAATACACAAATCAAGGAAAACATACAAAAGCAATATGGGTCCCAAAAAAAGTTGGCCCATTCAAATCAAACGAAAAAATTTCTACATCAAAAGATGCACCCTACATATAATAGGTGTCCATTTCCTTCCAACTTGTAGAATAATATTAGTCCTAATTGTTATCCTAATCCTAGATTCAAACTTCATAATCCCAAATCCAAATTTCATAATCTACAATCTTAAAATTTGGCGAGTCAAAAATATGCCAAACCAATCTAAATTACATGTTTATCCATCCAAACCTAATACATTCAAATCACCTAATTCTACATCCAACATCCTTCATCAAAATCCAAAAAAAATAGTGCCAAATCCATCGTGTTGTGGTAGAAATGCTTCACCATAAAGGCTATGATGGTACCTTATCAAAATGTAAACTTTTGGATAAGGCCAACTTAGTAATAAATTTGGATCATTTCAACATAAAATAATTGTACAAAAGTGCTTTATTATTGACAAAATAACTACTTTAGGAAAGACATTATTGGCATGTTATGACAAGTGCATCTACATCGACTATCTCAAACAAACAATGATTTGCGAATATATTTTGATTATCAAGCTCTAAAATCAAATAAAAAAATCCAAATACTAAAAGATAAATCATTCATCCAATGGTGAAAACCATTTTCATGACACCTTGGATAAATGCCATGATGAAAGCCTAGAAAATAGGTGTCAAGTGTAAATGGATTATCTACATACTTTTAACTTGGGGGTAAGTTGTCTCATCTATCTCATCTCATCTTCCTTTTCATCTTAATCTGTCATCTCCATAACTCCTTGCTACCATACCCCATCATTGAACTTATTTAACATTGAGCTTGATAAGGGTTGAGGTTTGATTTTCTTACATACTTTAATAATTCTTGACATAGTACATCCTTTTGTGAAAAATCCTTTACACATTTTGGTATCACTTATGTCATACCTTGTATCCCTTTTAATCTAACATCCTAAAAAATAGTAAATTAAGGGCATATTTTCCTTTGCAAAATAGTCCTTGTAGGTCACATCCATCATTTCCATCCATTATCATTAATCTTTAGCCCATTCACCTTCCTATCCATTATTGATAATCCATCAATCCATTGATCTACCTTTCCATACACTAACAATCATTTAATCCATCCATCATAACCTCTTATCTTGAGTCAGCTTATCTCACATCCTTTTTTATATTTGGTGCTCCCTTGTCATTAATTATCATATGAAGATAACACTCCCATCCAAAAGAAACCCCATATCATATACCAAAAATAATATAGTGCAATCATCCCAAGCAATCTAATACAATCCTATATCATTTAATCCACCACAAGAAAACCTTATCAATGCATATTGCCAAGCAATCTAGCAAATCATCCTAAAATAATTCAACAATTTTGTTCCCACCCTTGCTGCAAAATCTTAATCACTTTAATCCAATCAATCAATCATCATCAATATATTGTTCCCAATCCTTGTGTTTTTCTTGGGATATATCATTCCCCCATCAACAAAACTATCATCATTATCATCAATCAATCATCAATTTTTAGCTTGAACAAGGGAACATCATGTTTTTATTTGTATCATTTTATGCATGTTTGCTTGCTTGATTTTCTTGTGTGTGTTATCATTCTATCTTGTATTTGCATTGGTCCTTGTAACATACATGTCACAACATCACCATGGTTTTTAATATCATGGCATCATTGGAATATGCTTGCATGTAACCTTCAATCCTTTATGCATTTGACATATTTTCACCATGGTCCTTATATCATGGTGCATAATGTCAAACACTATATCAAAACTAGGTTACTCATATTGCATCACATAATGTTCTCCCCTTCTTTTGTCTTTCCGAGAGCCTACCCATCTCCTTCATACCAACCTATGCTCTTGTGGGGTCATCATATTATCCCCATTTTCATAAGCCCCATCCTTTTTCCATCTTGTTCCACATGTATATTTTTATTCCCCTTTGAAATGGCATTGCTTCTTCTAGTCGCAACATCATCTCAAAGAGGGGAAAAATGTAGACACCAATTTTATTCGTAAGTCTTGATTATTTCATTAAATCAAATAAATTTATTATCAAAACTTTATTCCTAACTTTCCTTTAATTTAACTCATTTTCCCCTAGGTCGTAAGTCATTTCCCAGTCCTAGTCCCCTTTTCACATAATTTAATTAATTTAATTAATTTAATCCTCCATACATAACTACCTAAAATGAATAAAAGAAATTAAATATTTATTTTATTCTCCTCCATCCACCTTATAACCATCTCCAAAAATAATTCCTTAAATTGATAAATTCTCCATTATTCCTCACCTTCCATCTTATAACCATCCAACCAACTTAATCCTAACCCTTCATCTATCACCAAATCCTCACCATTGATCCTCATTTTGGAAAACCTAAAAATCTATAGCCTTAGCTATTTTTTCAAGAGAATCCCAAATCAAAGTACTATTATCCTACACATTAGAGTAACAATATTATCAACATTATGAGCATATCAAAGATTCAAATTAGGTGGTAAATTTTTTGTCTTTTTTATTCATTTTGAATATCTTTTTGCTTAATTTGAGGTCACATTTGATGTAGATTTGAGGGTTTGAATGTTTTCTTTAGAATATTTCATTTTAATCTATATTTCATGATGACATTGTTGGACTCAAGGAACACTGAGAGGGGGGGTGAATCAATGTTCAACAATATTTAAATTACAATCCAGATCTTAAACCATTTACAACATTTAAACAAAAGTAAAGATGCAAGCACATGGAGGAAACAATCAAAGCACCATAATGCCAAGATTTTTACATGGAAACCCTGTTAAGGGAAAAACCATGGTGGAGGTTAATCCAATTTTATACTTTGTTAAAAGTATGAAGAAAAAGGGGAATGCACATGCATTCAGGCACACTTCCTAGAGCTCACTGCTCAAAACAATAAGGCTCACTGCCTTACAACATATTTGGATTACAACAAAGAGTTGAATTGAGAAAGTAGCATCTGCAAATGCCTAGTTTCAGTTCCGGTGAGGCTCATAGATCAGATTCTGGACCTTCTGTCTAATTTTGCACTTTGCTTTGCTCTACCTTAATTTGCTTCACAACAATCCTCCTCTACATAAGTGAAACTATGCCAAATCACTCAACAACCCTTCTAACATTCACAATATACTTCGCACACTCGCCTTCGCTCTTTTTAATGAATTAACTGATCTCTTATATATGTCTGCTATCAAAGATTTAGTCGCTTCATGTCGGCTTCAGCAAAATAAAAATATTTTCCAATAGTCGGCTCAATCCACATTTAATATTCGATGTGTACCCATCAAAGTCGGCCATGGCATAGCTAGGACCCAAAAAAAAATATTCAAGCATAGGATACCTTAATTAATTATACCTCCAATATCCGCAACATGCCATATTCACTAAATCGGCCACCATAAGCTAATAAACAGAAAATCATCCTGTCGGATCTCCTAACTTATACACCGATTAATGTGACATCGCAAAACTTAACAATAATATAATATAGATACTTAACAACCTTCCCTGAGATCCAAAACTCAAAATTATAATCCGGTGAAGCATACAGATTGACATACTAACCAGATACCATGTTCTTCATTCTCTCTTTCGGTAATATTCTATTCTTTACTCTGCCTACTGGTATGAAAAAATCCTGATCTGGGGACCAGAATAATGACTTAGGTTGCCATCAATGACAATACTAGAAGCCATATGCCAACAAACATAACTAAATAGATATCTTAACATACACCTATGCAAAAATAAACACAACAAACAAGAATAAATTGATCAAATTTATGTTACTTAGATAAAACCCACTTTAAGTAAAAAAATCCAATCTAGAGAGTAAATTATTCTTTATTCCACCATAAAATATTTTTACAAATGTTTAAGAATGTTGAACACCTATGAAAAAATAAACACAACAAACAAGAATAAATTGATCAAATTTATGTTGCTTAGATAAAACCCACTTTAAGTAAAAAGAATCCAATCTAGAGAGTAATTTTTTCTTTATTCCACCATAAAAGATTGTTACAAATGTTTAAGAATGTTGAACACAACAAAAAAAATATCTAGAACAACTATGGAACTCAAAATTTACTTGTAATAAACTCAATGCAAATAGATTTCCACAATCCATAACTAAAATAATTAAGTTATTTCTAGATTTGATTGTGTGCTTGTTTTTTGTCAATGCTTTGAATCACACACAATGATCCATAATCAAGATAAAGAGCTGGAAAGAATGAGAAAGCAATCCTGATGATGGATCATTGTGTGTGATCTGAAATGTTGATAAAAAAAGCACACAATCAAATACATAAATAGCTTAATTATTTTATAATAAACTCTCAAATACAAATAAATAAATTTGCATTTTCATCTGCATAGTCCAGCAATGAATTTACACACTAAAAATATAAGAGCTAATCCTCTCCCAAACATGAACAAGTAACTTTGCACCTTCCCATAGCTCTCAGAAGGTGAGGATATGAAAGATTAAATCTCCAAGTTGAAGGTGAAAGGATAAACATTCCAAATTCAAACTCATTGCTCCCATGAAGAAGTGTTCATTGGTTTACCAATGAAAAATTATGCTATGGTGAACATGTGTCTGCTGTGACACACAAAAAAATTGTTAGGGAAAACACTCCAAAGTCACCACTTCACAACCTTTATTGACTTAATTTTTTTGGAACCCATAGCTTTTACATATGAACTTAAAAAAAGGTGCCATTTTTTTAAATTGCACAAATTTTAAGAGGACCCCAAATATGTAAATCATATTAAATTTTTAATTTCAAATTCACACAAAATTTTCCCCTTGTAATACAACTACATTTATGAGGCCAATAATGATAAAAATCCAACCTGAAAAAGATGTCTTATTGATGTCCCATACCATCCCTAATCCATGTCAGTCCTCTCCACATCTCTATTACCCTAGTTTGATGATGAAATCTCACTTTAGTTATCTTGATGACACTTTAAAAATAGGACAACTGAAACCCTAATTTTCTTGCACACTTAAGCCTTAATTTTTCTAGTCAATATTGTTAATCTCATGTTTATCTACCTAAAAATAAATTTCTAATTCTAATAAATAAATATAACACCTTTTGCACATATAATATCCAAAGTAGTTACAATTGAGAAAAATACTCGTATCAACTTTCCCGAGTACTACATAACATGTTAAGGAATCCATGCTTTGATTATACTAGAAACATTAGTCCAATTGACAATAACATCAATCTTTGTTTAATAAATGCACAACTATCCTCCTTTATCTACATTATAGATATGCAATCACATGAATTCACATTTATCATGATTCAAGATCAACCTATTTCCTTGTAACAATTTTGTTAATTGAATTACATATTCATACATTTTTCTATAAATTGTAATGTCATATAGATAATTTTTTGAATAAAATGGATGATGGATCAAAACATAGTAGAAACTATGAATAATTCAAGTGGAATTTGAAAAAAGAAAACTCCTCATTAAATGTGGAGATAAAGAGAGTCAAATATAAAAACTAAGAAAGTGACCTAAGATTCATGACAACTACAAATAATTCAAGAGAAATTTGAACAAATTTAAACTCCTCATTATATGTGGAGATACAAATGTAACTAAGGCAAAAAGTTAGGTTAGCATAAACTAAGATGCATAATCAAAACCCTAGCTAAAAAATGAAGTACAATGGAGTAAAACAGCATAAAACAAAGAATAATCCCACCAAAAGTCTTCAAGTCTTCCATGATTGACCTTCATTGCTCTTCTCTATTTGTTGCAATATTATGTTTGCCCTCAAATTTTTGATGAGCAACTATTGACCTATGACAAACCCTAAGCAAATATTGAAGGATTTTATTCAAAAGCTACAAATGCAAGTATGCAAGTGTGTAATAAGCCTAAAGTATGCAAAAAATGTTATGCCAACATGAAGTCAAGAGATATTAGATGTGTCAAAATGAGGTTGAAATGGCCTTTTTATAGAAAAGCCAATTTTAGATGAATGGCCAAGATTGTCAGATGAGAGATGCTCTAAGATCAATCGCTGAAATAAAATGTGACAACCATCAATTAGGGTTAGGGCAAAATTTGAAATGAAGAGTTGAGGTTTGATTTTAGAAAAATAAAATCAATGGTGGAAAATGCATGTGACAAGGAGATGTTAGGCATGGAAAAAGAGGTTGCTGGAAAATCAAATAATAATTTAAAATTATTTGATTTAAAAGACTGAGTTGACCTTTTGAATTAAAAATTAATTTAATTCAAAAATGGTGGGACCATGTGACAGTAAATAATATTTTTAAAATATTTACTTGGAGGGAGAAAATAGAAAGTGGGACAATTTTTAATAAATGATTTTATTTAAAATTAGAAAAAGCCAAGGTGGACAATAATTAAATAAATTATTAAAATTTATTTAATTATAAGAAGACGTTAGGGACATTAGGAAATTTAAATATTAAATAAAATAAATATTTATTTAAATAGTTAGGAATAAATAGTGGACAAATAATAATTAAATAAATTTAGAAATTTATTTAATTATAGAGGGACATAGGAAATTAGTGATGTATTTAAATAAAATAAATATAATTTATTTATTTAAATAGTTAGGAGGAATAAAAGATGTGAATTAATTAAATAATTGAGAATTATTTAGTAATAGTTGAATTTGGACTATAGGACATAATTAAATAATTTAATTATGTTAAGAAGAAATATGGAGAAAATATAGTTCTAGGCCTAGGTGAATTTTATGTGTCTACATTTTGCCCCTCTTTGTCATAATGTAGTTTATTGCATCATGACAGAAAATTTAGTTTAGAACATGCCCTAGCGAAGGTATAGAGTATCTATGCCCCCTCGGGAAAATTTGCAAATTTTGGCCTGACACCGAAAATTTTTGGAAAGTCTCCCGATAAGTCAATTTGATGACCAAAAAAATAGTGGCGCGATCGGTTTGAATTTCGATATGTTTAAGGCAGTCAAAAGGTCAGTTAAAGATGGTCAAAAGAGCCTTCAGTAATAAATCCTTCAAGAAAAACCCTAATTTCACCCTATAAATAGGTTTGATTTGGGTGAAAAGGTAATTCATTTTCACTTTTTCCTTTTGAAAATTGAGAGCTCAGAGCTAGAGGACATTGCGCGAAGATGGTGATTCCAGTGACCAAGCACCACGGATTTCGAGTCCCCTGGAAATACACTATACCCACTTTGTACTTTTCTCATTTTTCATGAATTTTTAGGCGTTAAAGTTAGGACATCAAATGCGTTGCAACGCATCTGCCTTCACATTCACAAAAGATGCATTTGCATTCGCATCGTACACATTTGATGTGTCATGACGCAAATGCAAGGGGTAGGTTAGGTCTAGGTTTAAAATGACACATCCGCAAGCTAGTGAGACGCAATCGCCAAATCGTGACCAAAGTGTCAAGTTTTGCAACGCATGTGCCAATTTGAAGTGCAAACGCGGGATGATGGAACACAAGTTTTGTAAAGTGGCACAAATGATTGGGGAAATGACACAAGTGCTCTAGCATGATGCATGTGCAAAGCCAAATGACGCAACCGACATGGTGCGACACAACTGCCAAATGAAACAACACATGTGACTTTTCGTGACACAAGTGAAGGGAAAAATGACACAATTGACTTTGACCAATGTCGACTTAGTTTAGGCTCAATTTCTTTGTGCACTTTCAAGTAGATAGATGATAATGATGATTTTCAATGATGTACTAACTCTTGTTTTTGTGTATGTAGAAATGATTACCACCTATCTATACCTACGAGTTTAGACCAACGACGTATGCATTTAGAGATTAACTGTGACATAGGGAGCATAGGAGACTGATGTAGTTGGGACTGTTTTATGTTACCTATATGCCCATTATCTGGGGAAATAGGGGTCTTCTAATAGGACTTGCAAAGAAATGGCACTCTAAGACCTACTCATTTCATTTACCGACTAGAGAGGCTACCGTGACTCTAGAGGATATCTACAAGATATTGTAGATTCCAATCAAAGGGGAGCGAGTCATCTACGATCTGTGACAAGGACTCCAGGCCATGACTAAGTACTATGTGCATGATGACATTACACAACTTGGCATCGATGGCTATGAGATCAAATGGGAGTTCATGGCTGAGCACTATAGTAGATGGGATGCAATGTTGTGTACTCTTATTGCCAGTGTGCTTATTCCAAATCACCATGTACATGGCTTCCTAATTGGATGGGGATATGTACTTGTTCACATGAGGCGGGACAACCGTATTCACGTGGGGACCATGCCTTCTTGGGATGTTGTAGCATTAGTTACACGATGTTGCATACAGGTAGGCGAGTAGTATCAGCTATGGGACTACACTCCTCATGATCTAGGCCTAGGAGCACATTCTTTTCTTATGACCGCTAGTGCAGAGACAGTTGCCCAAGGGGTTGCCCTATGTCTACTTATATGGGGGTGCCTTACAAAAAACTCAAGTTGGAGACAAAAGATTCAGGTGGCACACGATTGATACTTTGATGGTATTTGTGTGGG
The DNA here is from genome assembly GCA_007258455.2 of Sequoia sempervirens. Classification (NCBI taxonomy): domain Eukaryota; kingdom Viridiplantae; phylum Streptophyta; class Pinopsida; order Cupressales; family Cupressaceae; genus Sequoia; species Sequoia sempervirens. The sequence continues at coordinate 11,576 of VDFB02232741.1, forward strand.
GACCATATAGAGACTATGGCCAATGGCTAGGAGAGGAGGACCACTTGTCTTTTTGCAAACAATTCAGATATTTGATTGGCTAGATTGTATAGTCATAGTTGTTCATTGAGATGTACTTGCCCCAGCGATTATTACAACAGTTTATGGAGCAGTAGGATGTTCCTGTGGGCACAATAGAGTATGCTCGGTCATCCCGGGAGACCATGTGGGGACCAGCGATATCAGTTCCATTGGTCGAGCAGTAGATTGACAGTTTGGTGGCACAGTAGTGGGCATGGAGCGGGGGTCTAGTAGATGCAGGGACCATGCCAAATTATGATGCATGGTGGCAGACTCACCAACCACTCCCTTTAACAAATCCTGACTAGCCAACACCAGTTGATCGCCAAGCAGTTATATAATGGGTTTGTCGAGGAGGGTGAGGAGGCAGGGATAACGGCAAGGGGAGAGGGAG
>VDFB02232742.1:0-18056 GCA_007258455.2 Sequoia sempervirens
AAAACCCCCATTCACCATCAACAAAACATTTTTCCCTCTTTATGTGTGTTTGAAAATTTTAGGTGGAAGATATCTTGAAGAGAAAAATTGAAGTTGTCAAAGTTGCATTTGTTGTCATCATTCTTGCAATTTCATGGAAACTCACCTATAAGATTTATTTTTGGTTTTTCAATTGTGAAAATTGGGGATCTGAGAGTACAAATACAATGAAAGAGAACACAAAAACCATTTTTACAAAGCCCTACCTAGGACCCATTTTCCATAGAGTGAATGAGTCCTTATTAGATTTTGAAAACATATTTTTGTGACAGGTACAGAAGATTTATCTCTTCCACATTCTCCAAAAAGTTTGTAGGATCCATAAATATTATGCTAAATCTTCTTAATCCACTTTATAGATCACAATTTGGAGTTGATTTTCTATTTTTAATCTTTCTCCTCAAAGTTCTTTTTAATCAGAACCTCCATCCTAACACAAAAATAGAAATCACAAGATTTCTTCAAAGAATTCACTCACCTAAGGGTTGAAAGTGGATTTTTACTTGAGGGATCTCAATTCCTAAATGAAATATAAGAATATGTGGGTTCATTACACTCATTTTTCCTTTTCTATTTATAGTAAATTTGTTGAAATAACCCAAATTTAGTATAAAACCCCATATGTAGTGAACCCTACCCCATTTTTCTATGTTTCATTTTGGTGAACCTGAGTATTTGAACATTTAAATTTTTGATTTGGAGTGCATTCAAACCCTAGATAAGGATTAGAGTTAAATCATTGCATTTAGGGTTTCTATATTTGGCATAAAGTTGCATTACATTTTAGATGTAAACTTGCATTTTGCATTGATTTTAAATATGAAAATTCAACAAAAATTGCATAATGTTAGACTAATTTTGCATAATACTTGCATATTAGTGTAGGTTCAATCATTCACATTCAAAAATTGGATCAAAATTGCATTTCAAAAAGTGTCATATAGTCCATCATTTGTCATTATTTTTACTTGCATTAGGTCATTAAATTTTGAAAAATTTTGTCACAAAAGTTATAGTCTAAAACCTAAAACAAAGAACACATATAATCACTCAAAAATTATATTTTTCAATTTTAAGAAAACCTTGTACTAGGACCAATTCACCCCTGGGGGTTTGAGTCCTTGGAGGCCTACAAAAACCAACTTTTCTGAGCTTTTTTTTTTTCATTTTTGCTTCACAGGCCCTGGCCAGTTTGAGTTTTAGAGGTGTCATCAACCTTGTAATTCCTTTATTTTATTATTCTCCTAAAGTGTTTTGTACATTTACCATAAAATTATTTGTTTGACCAACGATGGTGAAAGACTCTGTGCCGTGCAGATTCTAGTTTATCCTTATGGAAAGGATAAATTAGCTCGTCCACCTTGGAATCTTCTAAAAATAAGGTTGTTGGGTCAAAATAGGATGTTGTAGAGCATCTATGACATGCATACAGAAGTTGTCATAAGGCGCTATGATAGGATGGCCAATTCCCTATGACAAAATATGCTATTTTTTAGACCTAGGCGCCCATGCAGGAAAGATGCCTTATGACAGCTGTAAGAGCATCTGTAAGAGGCTATTTTTGGTATTTTTTGACCATTTCAAGGAGGGAGTCATGGGTTTTTCTAGGTGGTATTTCTGCCTATTGTTTGGTGAAACCATGGTGGTTTTCATCCTCACAAATCTCTATAAATTGGGGCCTTGAGCTAGTGTTATGAGATTTTCAGTTTTGTAGGGTAATAGGGTGTTGCTGGATTTACAAGGAATGATAAGAGAAGTCTATTGCTGCATGTAATATTGGAGATTATTAGTAATATAATTGCCTCTCTTTTGGTGGTGGAGTTTTTTTTCCCTTGAGTTTCTCCCACGTAAATCTGTTGTTGTTGCATTATGATTTTTTTTCTATCTCTCTCTCATTCTTTCTTCACACTAAGGCTAAGAGTTAATCCTACATATTTGATTTACATTCACACATTTAAGTTCATATTGCAAGCTTTCTTCGCATTTTCAACATTTTGGTATGAGCTAAGGTTACATTGTTAAGGAAGGGGCAGCTTTCCTTTTTAGAGTGTTGAAGGTTTTTTGTAGCTGCAGTGGGAGCTTTTGTGTTGTGGGTTTCTGCAATTTGTGAAAGGTGCATACCATGGCCTCCACCTCTCATCTAGATATTGAGAAGTTCAATGGAACTAGTTATGAGATGTGGAAGTTGAGAAAATGGAGGACCTTCTTGAGAAAAGAGATTAGTGGTTACCGGTTTGCTTGAGTTGAAAAGAAGCCATCTAGCACAACCTTATTCAGGATGAAGATTGGAATAAGTTGAACCAAGAGAACAGAAGGGACCCCTGACCGGTTTATTGTCACCACTTAAGATTACGTAGATCTGAATGTCTCTTGAAGACACAACATACAAGCTTTGGAGGAAGATAGGTGAAATCTACCAAACTAAGGTTTGTCTAACAAGTTGTATCTCAAAAGATGTTTGTATTCATTAAAGATGAAGGATGGTACAGAATCTATTCTTGAACATTTGAATGCTTTTAATTTGATTATAAATTAGAAACTTGCATCTATTGATGTTAAAATAGAAGATGAGGATAAAAGCATTTTATTGATTTGCTCTTTTCTAGAATCTTGGGAAAATTTAATTGTTGCTATAACAAGTGGTGGTGCAGAACCTAAGATGGATAATATTATTCCCATACTTCTTTCAGAGGAGATGAGGAGAAAGACCATGCATAGTGGATCCCAAGATGCCTTGCATGTGTGAGGTAGGCCCAAGGAGAAAGGGCCTAAAGGGGATAAGAAGGACAAGTCTAAAGGATGATCTAAGACCCTTGGAAAGAGAAGAGTGAAGTGTTGGAACTGTGGTAAATGGGGACATGTGAAGAAGGAATGTAGAAACAAGAAGAAGAATGCAAATTGCTCCATGGAAAATTCCTCTAATAATGGTGATTTTGATGCTTTGATTATTTCAACTAACACAATTTGCAATGATGCTTGGCTTATTGATTTAGGTGCTTCCTTCCATATGAATCCTCATAAGGAGTGGTTTTCTACATACAAAGAATATGATGGAGGAGAGGTCTTCATGGGTGATAATAGCTCACAAAAGGTTATTGGTAAAGGAAAGGTAAAGTTGTGTTTCAATGATGGGAGGGTTAAAACCTTTGATGATGTTTTACATATTCCAGGACTTACAAAAAGTTTAATTTCGGTTTCCAAGTTGAATGATTCTGGGATGCATGTGACATTTGACAAGTTTGGTTGCAGGATGGTAAGGGGAAGTTTGGTGGTTGCTAAAGGATCTCAGATAGGGAATTTATTTACACTACATGCCTCTACTTTTTGTAACTCCTCTTTTGTAACTAGCACTGAAAGTGCATGTATGTTGTGGCACCATAGATTGGGTCACATTGGTGAAAAAGGTCTTAGGACCATACTTGATAAGAAACTAGTAGACGGTATTTTTGATTATTCTGTTGGTAAAAATGATTTATGTGAGGATTGTGTGTTTGGTAAACAAAAAAGGTCATCATTTCCTAAAATATCTAATAAAGCTAATGGATTGTTAGAACTTATTCATTCGGATGTGTGTGGTCCAGTGGATACAGATTCTTTGGGTAGATCTCGTTATTATGTTTCCTTCATTGATGATTACTCAAGATATACTTGGATTTATTTTATGCATTCAAAATCTGAAGTTTTCACCAAATTTAAGGAATTTAAGGCATTGGTTGAAAAGAAAATAGATTATAAGATAAAAGTATTGAGATCTGACAATGGGGGTGAATATTGTTCTAAGGAATTTAGGAATTTGATGAGTTTTGCAAACATGCAGGAATTGTTAGGCAAAAGACTACACCTTACAAACCCCAACAAAATTGGGTAGCAGAAAGAATGAACCGTACATTAATGGAAAGAGCTAGGAGCATGTTAAGTAGTGCTAAGTTAGACAAATGCTTTTGGGCACAGGCTGTTGGTACTGCTTGTTATTTAATTAATAGATCTCCTTGTAAAGCTCTTGTTGATAAAACTCCTTATGAAATGTGGTTGGGTAAAAAGCCTTTAGTTTCACATTTAAGAGTCTTTGGTTGTGAGGCATTTGTTCATGTGCCTCAAGAGAAGCGGTCTAAATTGGATCCCAAATCTCAGAAATGCATCTTTGTAGGTTATGGTGAAAATGTTAAAGGTTATAAACTTTGGAATCCACTAACTTGAAAGATGATATTTTCTAGAGATATTATTTTCAGGGAATTTAGAGCTAACTCTGAAGATGTGCAACCAAAGGAAAAGTCAAAGACAATGCATTTCAAAACTAAGCAAGAAGATGCACATGTGGAAGAACAAAGAGATGGACAAGAAGATGGAGAAGAAGAAGAGAGTTCTGACGAATCCGTTGTAACAGAAGAAGTTGAAAACAATGAGGATGAACATGAAGAGGAACCTCTTAATCCACCTTTGAGAAGATCCACAAGACAACGAAATCCAGTTGACAGGTATAGCCCACCTGATTTTCATTGTAAATTTGCTTTGTTATGTACTGATGATGAACCTAGATCTTTCAGGGAGGCTCTCTCTTTAGAAGAATGTGAGTTTTGGATGTAGGCCATGCATGATGAGATGATGTCTTTGAAAAACTATGACACCTGGGATCTTGTTAGTTTTCCCAAAGGAAGAAAGGCCATTGGTTGTAAGTGGATATATAAAAAGAAGTTTGGTGCAGACGGAAAGTTGGAACGGTACAAGGCCATATTAGTGGCCAAGGGCTACTCCTAGAGAGAGGGAGTTGATTTTGGTGAAATATTCTCTCCTATTGCTAAGTTAACCTCTATTAGATTAATTTTATCCATTGCTGCTACTTATGATTTAGAAATAGAACAAATGGATGTTAAAACTACTTTCTTGCATGGGGATCTAGAGGAAGAAATTTATAAGCAACAACCTGACGGTTTTGTTGTGAAAGGAAAAGAACACTTGTTTTACAGGTTAAAAAGGTCTCTATATGGTTTAAGGCTTGATCACCTAGGATGTGGTACCAGAAGTTTGATGCATTTGCATTAAATATGGGTTTTGTTAGAAGTGATGAGGATCACTGTGTTTATTTTAAAGTTATTGATGATCAGATATTGATTATTGTCTTATATGTGGATGATATGTTGTTCATTGGTAACAATAAGGCAATGATTAGGGAACTTAAAACTCAGCTTTCTGGCACATTTGATATGAAATATTTAGGGGCGGCTAAATATATTCTTGGGATGGAAATCATTAGGGATTGGGTTCACAGAAAGCTTTGGTTAAGTCCCGGAGTAAGTATGTTAACACTATTTTGCAAGGTTTAATATCTTGGGGTAAAACCCATTAAATATTCCATTTCCTATTGGTACTAAGTTGTGTTTAGACATGTGTCCTAAATTGGATGATGATATTGATGAAATGTCTAAAGTTCCTTATGCTAGTGTTGTTAGTAGTTTAATGCCTGAACTTAGGACTGACAGGTGAAGAATTTTAGAACATATGTGAACAAATGAGACTTTATTTCTGAAAAGTATTTGGAAATATTTACCAGAACCATTTGGACTGCATCATGAATGCTTAATGTTGATAAGTCATTGGACATATAGGGTTTTGTTGATGCAGATTGGGCAGGTGACTTGGATAGTCGAAGGTCCACTAGTGGCTATGTGTTTACTTTGTTTGGAGGAGCGATGAGTTGGATGAGTAAAAGACAACCTATAGTTGCTTTGTCTACCACTGAAGTAGAGTATATGGCTGCTACACATGCCTCTAAGGAGGCAGTTTGGTTACAAAGACTTGGTAATGGTATTGGTTTTGATTACAGGACAGTGAGGATCGGATGTGATAGTTAGAGTGCCATATGTTTGGCTAAAAATCCTATTTATCATGCTCGTACTAAGCATGTTGATGTTCCGTATCACTTTGTGTGAGAAATGGTTGAGAATGGACAAGTCTTGATTGAAAAAGTTGACACTTTAGATAATGTTGCAGATTCTCTTAAAAAGCCAATCACCACGGAAAAGTTCTCTTGGTGTGGAAAGGCCATGGGCCTTGATCACTGTATTTAATTCTATGTATTTGTATCTCTATGGGTGCAATTTACAATGTATGATGTCAAGTGGGAGAATGTTAGGATTTAGGTGTCATCAACCTTGTAAATCATTTAATTTATTATTCTCCTAAATAGTTTTGTACATTTACCCATAAGAGGTGAAACTGTTTGACCAACAATGGTGAAAGAGACAATGTAAATGCAGTGTTACCGTTACCGTTTATCCTTTTGGAAAAGGACAAAATAGCTAGGTGTACCACCTTGAAATCTTCTTAAATAAGGTTGTTGGGTCAAAATAGGGTGTTGTAAGAGCATCTATGACATGCATGCAAGTTGTCATCAGATGCTATGACAGTATGATAGATTCCCTCTGATAGAATATGCTATTTTTAGACCCCAAGCACTTACATGCATAAAGATGCCTTATTCTACGGCTATAAAGAATTTTTGTATTTTTGACCATTTCAAGGAGGGAGGCGTGGGTTTTTCTAGGTGGTATTGCTTCCTATTGTTTGGTGAAACCATGGTGGTTTTCATCCTCACAAATCTCTATAAATTGGGGCCTTGAGCTAGTGTTATGAGAATTCAGTTTTGCAGGGTAACAGGGTGCTGCTGGATTTATAGGAATTGATAAGAGAAGTCTATTGCTGCATGTAATATTGGAGATTATTAGTAATATACTTGCCTCTCTTTCGGTGGTGGAGTTTTTTCCCTTCGGGGTTTCTCCACGTAAATATGTTGTTGCATGTGTTATGATTTTTCTATCTCTCTCTCATTCTTTCTTCACACTAAGGCTAAGGTTAATTACATATTTCAGATTTGCATTCACACATTTAAGTTCATATTGCAAGATTTCTTCACCTTTTTTTTCAACAAACTCAACATGAAATAGATTTTTTTTTTTATGCACAACTCTACTTGTAAAGTGCAACTTCCAAACTTGAATCCTTCTTGGAAATAGAAACTACAAGTTGTAACTCACAATGCAACATGAGATAAAATGATTAAAAATATTTTTTGGATTCTAGTTGATAAATAGTAATATTTTTTTGTCTTTTTAAGGAAGATAGAGATTTCATGTTCATGGTTCTCCTCGTAAAAAAAGAGAATAATTAATTTGCAAAGATAACTTTTGTAGCATATTATATTCAATTGTAAATAAATCTATTAACAAGTTTAAGGAATTTGAGGAACATCTCTGGTTAAAAATACATGTTAGATATTATTTGATCAATATGCCTTCTGAGTAAGGTAGATAGAATCAAAGAAGAGATATTTGGAAACATCAGGACATGTAAAGGGACTAAATTTGTTGCAACTTCTAAGGTACCCATCCAATAGAAACCCTTTGAAATCACTTCCAAGTCTAGCATGTAAAAAAATAATTGCAAGATTAGACATTATTCTAGCTATATGGTAATATTGTAAAACTTCTATTAATCATAAGAATGTAAAACACCATATTTTTTAGGATTTGCAATGAACTTGAAAATTAGATTGTTAGAATCAAGAGAAGCAATTTGAAGCTTAGAAAAAACATGTTTGAGTCCATCAATCAAGGCATTTAATCCTGAATTGAATCTAGACGCAACCTAGTTTATCTCTTCATCACTTTCTCCCTTGTTCCAAAGGCTTGTAAGTGTTCTCTCTACTGGTAGACATCCCAATGACATAACATTAATCACATCAATTCTAACATGATAAGTTAAAGTTTTAAAATCTTGCAATCTACCAATTTATTTTTGTTCTCAAGGCAATATACAATTCACATTTATGAGCTAAGGGTGACCACAAGTTCTCTAATGCAACAAACATAGAATAGCTAGAGCTTTCAAATTTATTGGCAAGTTATAAGAAAAACATGTAGGAATTTAAAATCTTCATGATTCAATTCGAGAATTTAATCCTGAATTGAATCTAGACGCAACCTAGTTTATCTCTTCATCACTTTCTCCCTTGTTCCAAAGGCTTGTAAGTGTTCTCTCTACTGGTAGACATCCCAATGACATAACATTAATCACATCAATTCTAACATGATAAGTTAAAGTTTTAAAATCTTGCAATCTACCAATTTATTTTTGTTCTCAAGGCAATATACAATTCACATTTATGAGCTAAGGGTGACCACAAGTTCTCTAATGCAACAAACATAGAATAGCTAGAGCTTTCAAATTTATTGGCAAGTTATAAGAAAAACATGTAGGAATGGAATATATAGGTTACCAAAGTAGTTAAAAATGAGATTTCCATTGGAGAACCTTCCTATTGCAATGTGATCTTTGAAATCTCTTCCATATTGAGGAAAATTAACAAATATTATCATAAGAATAAAATCATTGTTCCCTATATCTTCATAGGAGTCTCCATAAACAAAAATTTTGTCCTCCGACTAAAAAATTTTGTCCTCTGACAAACAAAATGTAATCACATTTCTAAGCTATTATGATGATTAAACTAAAAATTATAGAGGACAAAACAATAGATTTTGTCCTTAGTTTCATTCCTACTTTATGTGACCTGAATTGCAGTACAAAGCTAATTGAACTATTTTGAAGGTAAACTAACAACATTGAAGACATGAAAGATTAGCTTCCAAGAGGTTTCCTTTTATATACTTTATTTATCTAACTGAGGCCAATTCATAGTGGAATGGGTTACAAAATTAAGTGAAAAAGTAAGAGGATGTGGACATGGACACTACATTTTATCACCAACACCCTTATGTTTCATTCTCACATCTTCAAACTTTTGGAAAGAATGAATAAAAGAAGATACTTCAATAACTAGTTCTAACTACCATACGAATGTACTAAAATCTTGAACACCCTTTGATATCATTAAATAAAAAATGCAATAATAGATTGAGATAGCAAAAAAAAATAGTGATACCTTGCAGTTTTAGACACCTTTTGTTTACCTTTATTACATATTTAACCAACACATATAAATGATCAAATTATAGGTATTGAGTTTCTCCTTTGCAATTTGCACTTATAGATGGAAAACCAATTTGTTAATTTCCTCACAACAACGAATCATAGCTGACACGACTTACCAACGATTTAACTAGATGCATTATAGTTTTGAATTCTCACTTTATTACATTTGCATACGTAAAGCTGTTAGTGTAGAATATTCCTCTAGATAAGTTTACTAGTTGTTAGGTTGTTAGGATAATGATTGCTTAGTCGTGCAATCTTACATGGAGCTGCATGCCTATTTTCTAGTCGGTAGTTTCCATTCTAGATGGCTCATCTCTTGTTATATATATTTTACTCATTCCTAAGCTATTAATCAAGGCAATTATTCACAGTTTATCCTTCATCTCAATTTGTGCAGTTGTGTAATTTGCAACTCGACTAGTATTCTTGAATTCTCACATGGTATCATAGCCTTCATTATTGATAGGATTTCTTTTAGAAATATTGAGTGCAAATTTGTTATTTTTTGGTAGCAAAATAGTATGCTCTTCTCTTGCATCCTTGGATGATCTAGAGAATTAGAAAATTGTGAAAAAAATACCATATTTTGAGGGTTTAACATCTATTTTTTCAGTTGCATGTCTGGTGCATGTATGTTTTACAACCTCCCGGATCAAATATGGATTCACTATCATGTTTAGAGCAGATGAGAAAGTTAGAGCATCCTCTCATGCCAACAAATCAACATCTTCTTTTTAAGTTGCATGTACCTGCATGTAAGTTGCATGTACTTGCATGTTTCTTGCATGTGCTTGCATGCCACTACATGTGAAGGAGAAGTTTATTTTTATGCTTTTTATGTTTAATGCACTAAATTATAAGTGCCAACCTTATAATATTTGGGGGGCTTATACATGTTGTAATCATGAACTGAGATAAAGTTCCATTTACGAGAGGGTTAATCATGTCTCTTAAACATTGTTTTCATCATTTTGTTTTTAGGATAACTTTAGAGAACTATTTGTGTTGGAAACAAGGGATAAAGAATCACTTCCTTGAGTGGGATCTACTACCCTATCTCCTTGGAATCATTCCTAGAAGCCAAGTGACTATGATGAAAAGAATGCATGGTTTAATAATAATGACATGGTCTATGGACTATTATGTCTTACTATTTTTGAGGATACTCTACATTACATATAACATATTATGTGCCCTTTTACTACTTGGATCATCATCTAACAGTTGTATGGAGACATCAAATCTTCATCTGAAAGTGATGTTTCCTTGGAGAACTAAGCTATTGATGATATTGAGACTTATGTTGCCTCATATAGTGTGGACACATCTTGTATGGATGACTAGTTCATTCATACCCCATCAACAACACCTGTTGCATATTCAAATTCCAACGATGCTTCTTCAAGGGCATCTAGTGATTTATTGTAGTAGGATCAGTTATGTCTTATGGATTTAGTCCATTGGGACCAATTTCTACCAAAAAAATCTTCTTTGTTTGTAGAGTCCTTCATTTTGGATCTAGATGACACTATTGAGGACATACATCTTCTCTTTGAGGACCACTCTTTTTTCCTTGCATCTATTGCTATTTCAGAGTTCAGTGTTGCTTCTTCAAACACTTCCAATGATTCTTGTAGTAGGGCATCCATAGTCTTCCTGATTTAGCTTTGTGGGATGATCTCTTGACAAGAATTTCAAACTTGTTTATGGAGACACACATTGGAGATTTGGGAGACACTATTGATTGTATTCATCTTCTCTTTGATGGAGTTTATTCTTCTTCAGTTGTTGTGATGAGACACTTTAACCCTCTCTTTCATGGTCATTCATTTCAATTTGACATGAGTGTGAATAATTTGGATTTACATTTGGAGAAGACATCTTTAGAGGAGATACTTCAGTCTTTGGCTTGTGTTCTAAACTAGTCTCTAGGATTTTTTTTTTTTATCATCTCAACAATGTGGCCTAGAATGCCTGATTTGATTGTGAATACTTTCAACATCGACACGAGTATACTTGAGCCAACTTTAGAGACTTCATACATTTTTTACTTTCTTCCTACATATTCCTTTCAGGACTTGGGAGATAGATTGCATTCACCTTTGGTTTTGTTTCTTCCTAAGGGGAGGAACGTTGTTTGACGATCATGAACCATATTCTCCATCCAATTTCGAGCATCTTCCATTCAACATTTTTGTGGGGGTCCATTTAGTCCTTCTCTTATATTCTCTCTCTATTTGTGGGGGGGATTCTTCTTCTTTTGGGGGGAATTTGATATGTACATGGGTACCTCATCAAACCATGTAGTCGAGACCCATTCATGCTTTCATACATCCATCCTTGGTTTTCCCATCTTTTCTCTTTCCTTTCCTCAGGGTTCTATCTCCTTAGTTAGACTTAAGGGGGGGTGTTAGTGTAGAATATTCTACCTAGAACATTCCTCTAGATAAGTTTGCTACTTGTTAGGTTGTTAGGATGATGATTTCTTAGTTGTGCAATCTTGTATGGAGTTGCATGCCTATTATCTAGTTGGTAGTTTCCATTCTAGATGACTCATCTTCTGCTTTGTATATTGTACTAATTCCTAAGCTATTAATCAAGGCAATTATTCATAGTTTATCATTCATCTCAATTTGTGCAATTGTGTAATTTGTAACTCAGCCAGTATTCCTAAACTCAATCACAAAATCGACCTTTAATTTGTCCTCATGCCTACCTACATAGGCTTTCCATCTTCATTGTTTGTTGGAATTCATGGCGTTTCTATAAAAAATATGGAATCAAAAGCACTAGAAATGAATCTCACATTGCCACTTATTATTCTTAGATTGAAAAAATAAAAATTGCACCTTATGGGAGTTTTGATTCAGGTTAAAAATTCTCACATATAAGAATCCATTTTACCTCTAATTGCATGCACAATATATATGTTTCCAGTGCAAATAACTATCTTCAAGAAATGCAAGTTCCCTCCTTTACACTAATATTCACGCCTTCTTTGTAGATGTCAAAATGGTTTAAAACTGGTAAAATGGTAGATTCAAATATTTCTAACAACATCTACATCTTCTGCCACCATATCAAAGAACATGTCATGGATGACTTTGTTTGCTATGGACAATCCTCTCTACCACCATCACACTTCTCTTAGTTTGCATTGTTATGGCCACATTTCACAGGCATATATGCGAGTGCTATGATACCATGTTAAAATGGAGAGCAAATTGCATAGATTATATCATTGTTAAACAACAATAAAAACAATAATAGTAAATATTATATTATTTCGATATTCATAATTACATTCATATGCATTGACTTTATAAAGCCATTATTTTCTATGCAAACCTTATAACTTCCCCACCCAAAAACTAACTTAATAACTACTTTATTATATGTAAACTTTAATTACATAATTTCCAAGGAACATCTCTAACCTAATAACTGCTTTATTATATGTAAACCTTAATTACAGAATTTCCTAACAGTTGAGGAACATCTCTGGTTAAAAATACATTAGAAATGATTTCATATGCCTTCTGAGTAAGATGGACGGAATCAAAGAAGAGATATTTGGAAGCATCAGGACATGTAAAGGGAGTAAATTTGTTGCATAGGAAGCCAAATTCTAAGGTACCCGTCCCACAGCAACCCTTTGCAATCACCTCCAATTAGTCTGGCATGTAATATAGTATTGCAAGGTTAGACATTATTCTAGCTATATGTTAATAAAGTAAAACTTCTAGACACAAGCACATTTGGATTGCTATTAATCATAAGAATGCAAAATACCATATTTGTTAGGATTTGCAATGAGCTCCGAAATTAGATTGTTATAATCGAGAGAAGCAATTTGAAGCCTAGAAAAAGCAGGTTTGAGCCCATCGATCATGGTATTTAATCCCGAATTGAATCCAGATGCAGCCTGGTTTATCTCTTCGTCACATGCTCCCTTGTTCCAAAGGCGTGTAAGCGTTCTCTCTATCGGTAGACATCCCAATGGTGGAACATTAATCACAGCAATTCTACTGGCACCCAGATTGTATAATTCCTGCAAAATTCGGACTCTGAATTCACTGCATTTATGCTCGAAAACTACTATATTCAAAGGGTAGAGACGAGTTACAACCATACCTTGATATAAACGGCGTATATATCCAAGAGGAAATCTGTATACTCTTGAACAGTGAATTGAAGTTGACGAATTGGGAATAGGAAGTAGTTGGCAGCGAAGTCATTGGTGCCTATCACAATGAAAAACATTGCTTTTCTAATTATGATGGTAGCCTGTTCCTCTCCCACCAATCCTGTTATTGTCTTTCTATACTCTTTAAAATACTCAATTTGTTTCCAAAATGGGATCACCTCCTGCATCATACAAATCTATCTTATAAGAATTTAGTAGAAAAACGCGGACAATATGAATACATTAGCTGCACATCCATTGTCCTAGAAATGTATTAAGGTCCTTTCAAACATTAGAACATGTTATGTCTGTCTACCAATATATGGGCAGTGAGATTGTCTAAGCCTGAACCAGAAGATGCAAAGCTGACACCAGTTAGCAAGTCTTGGGCCTTGAGCTTAGGCTTCAAATATGGGGGCAACAATTCTTTGACTCCAAGTCCTTCAGCTGTAATGAAATAAATATCATGAATTTTAGAAATTGGTGAAAAAAAATTAAATCAAAGTTAAAAAAAACAACAAATTTTCAACTAATAATACCAATTTTATTTCACTAACAACAACAGTTCTGACATGATAAGTTGAAGTTTTAAAATCTTGCAAGACCAAATTATTTCTCTTCTCAAGGCAATATACAATTCAGATTTATGAGCTAAGGCTCACCACAAGTACTCCAGTGCAACAAACATAGAATAGCTAGAACTTTCAAATTTATTGGCATATTATAAGAAAAACATGCAGGTATGGAATATATAGGTTACCAAAGTAGTCAGACATGAGCTTTCCATTGCAGAACCTTCCTGTGGCAATGTGATCTTTGAAATCTCTTCCATATGGAGGAAAATTAGCAGATATTGTCGTAAGAATAAAATCATTATTCCCTGTATCTCCGTAGGAGTCTCCAAACACAAAAACAGCAGGCACTTTCTGTCCTCCGACCAACAAAATGTAATCACATATCTGAGCTATTATGATGAGTAAACTAAAAAGTACAGAGCGCAAAACGAAAGATTCTGCCTTTAGTTTCATTCCTACTTTATGTGGCTCTGAGCACCAGGCAATCCTTGAATTGCAGTAAAAAGTTAACTCAATTGTTTTGAATGTAAACTAACAACATTGAAGGCATGAAAGATTAGCTTCGAGGAGGTTTCCTTTTATATACTTTATTTACCTAATTGAGGTCAATTCATAGTGGAATGGGTGACAAACTTAAGTGAACAAGTAAGAGGAGGTGGACACGGATACTGTTCAAAATAAACAGGGCATAACAAAGTAATATAAACCCGCTGTAAATTGAACAGAGATAAAAATACCGAACACACAAAAGACAACAGAATTTACATGGTTTATCAATTTGACTACATTCATGAGAAAAGCGTGCTCATATTTCTTTGCGAATACATAAATTTTTTCTTCAACAGGGGAAGTGAAGAATTTGTGACAATTGAACTTCACAACATTATCAAAATGTGATGACTCAAAAATAAAATATTAAAAAAAAAAGTCTATGACCTAATAACTGTTTCTTGATTGTTATAATTTTTTTTTTTTAAATCGATTTAGAACAAATATCAATTTAATCGAGTGAGCATCTTTCATGTATCTTCGAATTGCTAACTTCAAAACTTCTCCATTCACCGTGGTGTGATCAACTTGATAGTGATATGCTTACATATAAGAGTAGTAAGCTCCCAAGGTTAAGGTCATTTTTTAGATCTAGACCTAAGCCTCAAGGGTCCATTCATGATGACCATGCCTACGTATCCACTCGTGGGATATCAGATGCTTTGTACTTTTCCCACAAATGTTAGAGGGGGTTCATTCTCTCCTCTTATATGAGATCTTTGATCTCACCTTTAGACCATGGCTAATCATTAAGTGTAAGCTATCACTTAGTCCAATTATAATAGAACTATTACAATTTGTCATCAAGTGTATGTCGCAATTGAAACCTTACCAAGCATTAGTTATAAACAAACTTACTGACATAGGGTTCATATCATACCATATCCCCAATATTACACAACAGTGATTGTATCGAGCATACGTGGACTAAATACAAAAGTGACTAGCTTATGCACGTCACAAGTATAATTCAGTGAATGACTCATATGCATATCATAAGTACAATAGTGATTAGATCATACACAGATCACAAGTACCATAATGACTAGCTCCTATCCAAATCACAAGTACAATGGTGAGGAGCTCATATGTACATCACAATGACTAGCTCAAGCATATATCACCTATATCATGTGTGGCAATCAACACAATAAATCACATGTTCACATAAAGAACAACCAGTAAAGTGGAAATGGATGCAACCTTTTGCTTGCGTCATCCCACTACCTAATTCCTGATCATATAAGCCCACTATGACATCAATCAAGCATCACATACTACTCAATATCGTCATCAATAAGGGCACCAATATAACAATGTACAAAAACCCTAGGTCCTTTATACAACAACTCATGGAGTGACTAACATGTACACAAAGAGTGACTAGCACATCCACTATGATGAACTATCTTTTGTTGAGCATTTTAGGTGTGGATGGATTGAGCCTTTTTTTTTTCATATCTTCAAAGTCAAATACTACTAAACATGGTTGCCAGTGCATTTTTGTTATATTGTGGTTGTCACATTAATATTGTCACATTGATATATCATTATTAGATTGGAAAGCAATTTCTTATGGTTAGTCACATGTCCACTCAAATTAATGAAAGTGGTTGATAATAAATTTACAATACAATTTTTACTAATTATTTGGGTATTAAAATAGAATAGAAGACTTTTAGCATTCATGAGGTTAAAGATAGTTTATGGGACAACAGATCCAGTTATTTCATTTTGTAAAGTGTTGATTTTAAACTATTCAATTTGATAATGAACTCTCATTCTCTCAACCATCTCCTCCCAAAATAAAAACTAAAGTAAAAAAAATCACTTATAGTAAAACATACATCCTAAAAAAACAAATACTGAACGAACACGACTCCTCAATTTTTTGTGTAAGCCAACAATTTAATTGACTATAAAACTTATTTTCTAATCATTAACTAGATTTTGCGTATGCCCCAAAAACTTATGATAAAGACAATTGAACACTCAAGAATACCTTATCTCTATCAAATATGTTAGAGTAAATTAATTGATAAATTGTCAGAACACCTAATACCACTCACCACCACGCACCTCACCATCCATCATAAACATTTCAAACATGTAAATTAAGTATGTACTATAAAAGAGATATAATGAAAAAGAATCAATGTATTCCAATTAGTGGTCATATGATCTGTCTATTTCTCTTTGTGTTGCTTTTCTTTCCAGAGTATTCAATCATAAACTTTTCAAACATGTAAATTAACTATGTACTATAAAAAGAATAAAATGAAAAAGAATCAATGTGTTCCAATTAATAACTATATGATCTGTCTATTTCTCTTTGCATTGTTTTTCTTTTCAAAGTGTTCAATCATAACAATTTCAAACATGTAAATTAACTATGTAATATAAAAAGAATACAATGAAAAAGAATCAACTATTCCAATTAATAATCATAGCAGTCCAATGCAGTTAGATCAGCATTGACTCCAAACTGGAGATTAAAAGCTCTTTTGGACAGAATAATGTCAATCTTAGCTTATTTTGAGTGCTACACCATCAACCATACCTATAGGGAGGCAAACAAGGAGGCTGATGAGTTATCTAAGTTAGCAGTGGAAGGCTTCGAAGAAAATTGGTGGTTAGAAAATAATGGAAATTGCAGTTATTCTTAAATCCCTTTGAGATGCTCGTCGCTCGAAGTCTGCTAGGCAGCAGGAAGAATTAAATGGTGGAGGGTTTATGTTTTTGGTTGTTCTTTTACAGACTGTTTAATATCTTTATGCTGAAAATAGTTTTAGGGCTTTATGGAAAGAATGCTCAGAAACTGTGTTTAAGTGCAGCATTTGAAAGATACATATAAACTGCATATTATATGTTTCCAGATGTATTAATCCTGATTTATAATTAATTTTGGCCTTGGCCTCTTATTTACCAAAAATAATAATCATATGATCTGTATATTTCTCTTTGGATTGTTTTTCTTTTCAAAGTATTCAATCTAAACATTTCAAAAATACAGTAAAAAATAATCAATATTTTTCTTTTCAAGTATTCAATAATAAATATTTCAAACATATAAAATTAACTATGTACTATAAAAGATGCAATGAAAAGAATGAATGTATTCCATTAATCATCATATGATCCTGTTTCTCATATACTTTTCTTTTACCGAGTGTTCCAATTTTCCACAACTTTCTTCCCTTTCTGTAAGGATAAATTTTTTTGACGTGAAAATAGCCACGTTGCTTTTCTTCTCAATAACTTTCCACAACTTTATTCCATTTTTGTGTGCACTATTTTCTCTCATGGAAATAGCTGAGGATTGTCTCTGTCAATGAAATGGAGGTGCAGATCATTCTTAGTGTTACGTGCAACCATTCATTACCTGACGACTGACAAGTGGACGCTTTGTAATTTTGCAAAAACAAAACACTTTCTACACCAACTAATATAATCACTCACAAATATCTACCCACCGACTGCACTACCTCCGAAAAACATATCTTGATCAAATCGCATTATTTAGTGCACGTGAATCAGATTAAGAATCAGATGCAATTAATCTTGGTGAATTGATGACCTGCTGATGAGATAAGAAAAACTTTATATTTCTCCATACGCCTCTCATTGCCAGATATTTCTCCATACGTCTCTGATTTCAACGTAATACAAGTGAAAATAAGGATGGAAAATGATTGCAAGTCAATATAAAATTGTGT
>VDFB02232748.1:0-12931 GCA_007258455.2 Sequoia sempervirens
AATTTCCCCATAGTTAGAAAAAATATCAAGAAGGCCATGGAATATAAAATAAATTGCATTATCAACAACTATTTTTGTAGGCACATTAAACCTTGTGATTATATTTGTATATGTCTAAAAATGGTCATGATTAAGCTTGTTAATTAATTAAATATGAATTATTTAATTAATTTTCCTAAAGTCATCTACATATAAATAAATTTAATTATTTATTTATATCGTTCATTTTCTAATTCTTCTACCTTAACTAAATAAATAATTTTATTTAATTATTGACATTTCCCACATTCCTCTTAATTAAATTAAATAAATATGAATATTTATTTTAATTATCATGTCATTTCTAAAGTTTGAATATTTGAATATTCAAATAATGGAATATTCTCTTCATGATCAAATTAAATATTAAATATTTAATTTAATATTTTCCTCTCACTCTAAATTCATTTCTAAAACATAATTAAATATAATCTATTTAATTATGCGAGTTTCTATATCCATCTTCACTTACAAATTAAATGAATTTATTTTATTTAATTCTAACTCATTCTAAACTCACTCTTCGAAACGGAAATTTCCCTTCGGATCTCAATGACGGAAATTGAAGGAAAAGGGAAACCTTCTATCTTCCTCTCCACTTTCGAAAATCTTCCACCGTCCATTCGAACAAGCTTAATCCGGGCTGTTAATCGAATCAGCCAATCGAATCCTTTCAAAGACTCTATAAATGCCGGTGCAAATCCAAGCTTTGGTTACCTACGCATACATACGAAAACGCACGAACATACATGCAATTAGCTTATGCAATCACAGCCTTTTAGCATCACAACAATACTTTCATCTTAGCATAGCCTTGCATTTAGCATAATATGCATTTCATTTATATCTCGTTCTTCAGCTGTCCATTTTGTTGAGCATTGATTTGCTGATCTGAGAGCCATTGGAAACAACAAAATGCTGGAGTTAGAGAGAGATAAGACGATTTCGGGGAAGCTGCAGTCATAGTTTGTTCATTTTGTTTTCTTTTTCAGCTTTCTTGATTTAATGTCTTATTGATATGTGTTTGAATTCATTTATACATTGATACATTTTTCACACACACATAAAATGGAGCCCACCGTGGGGCCCACCGTGGGGCTCAAACCCTCAAATTTAACATTTTCTGTAAGTTTTATTTGATAGTTTCCGCGTTCTAGAGTCAACTTTCAAAAAAAAAAATTGGCGTTTAGGCGCATTCGACATTTTCTGCGGCGCATACGAGGTTTTTGACTGTTTTGTTTTGCAGGATTCTGGAGCGCATATAGTAACTGTTTTGGCACATATAGTAACTGTTTAGGTGCATATAGTAACTATTTCGGTGCATATAGTAACTGTTTAAGCGCATATAGAATCTTTCCTTTGGCACATATCGTAACTGTTTTAAGAGCATATAAATCTTTCTTGCGGCGCATATACTTTCTGTTCAGGCGCATATACTTTTTGTTTAGACGCATATACCTTCTGTTCTGGCGCATTTGGATTGTAAGAAAAATATAGAATTCTGAGTTTGACGCCTTCCGCAAACAAAATTCTTTTTCTTTTTCTGGATTTTAAAATGAAACAATCCTAGGGTAGACACATCTGGATAAAATGAAGCAATCTAAGATAGTCACCACACAATGATCTTGCAATTAAAATTGAATAACTTGTTTTTGTGAAGCAATATCTTCACTTAGATTAGATCATTGTGATTTGGGTTTTAAAATGAAATTTTATTTGCTTTGTCTATGGCAATAGGTTTATGCTCTCCCCTTAACTGGGTGATCAGAATACCAGACTTGCCTTTTCAATTTCATGAATTTTTACTACTTTAATTACATCCTTTAGAGAGCCTGTTGTAGTGGGAAAAAGTACTCACCCTACGGGAATGACTCAAGTGGGTTCAAGCCAAAGCCAGGTTATTCCACCCCACTATAAAATTTAAAGCAAATATGGGGAAACCCTCTTTTTCCGGTAGTGTGCAAGATAACCATCCCCAAAACCTGTGTTCTAAAGGTTGGGAGGTCTCCTGAGGGAGTTTATTATTGCCACACCGAACGGAAATCCTTACTATGAACCTAGTATAGTGGCCAGCCGAAGTCAGTTTCTGAACATTCTAATAATCGCAGTGCAAGGGGAGGGAAGAATCTGCCCCCAAGACACTCACCATATAACTGCCAATGATTGTTTGCTCAGGGGATCCGGTATCCACTTCCGTAACTCTGAGTACGCACCTAGAAAAGACAAAAACACGGGTGCCCCTTTGGGGGTGACACGGCTGTGTGAGTCAACGCAGTTCTAAGATGTGGGTTGTTGATTACTAGAATGACCTACTTGAGCATTAAGAGTGAGTATGTCTGAATTTTCTTTCATGTACAAAACCTGTGAAAACATTTGTTGAAAACATTTTCTTGATCAAACACTTCATGTTAGTATAGGGCCTTTAAAACAACTGTTTTTCAAAATGTTTGTTGTGTCTTCCATCACATTAATTCAGATAAAAAGATCATCCGAAATGAATATGAAGAACAACAACTAAAATCACTCAAAAGCTTTTCATACCATTGGTCCAATAACATTCCCATTACTTTTCCCATGCTTAGAGATTGGAAATCAACAAAATTTCCCAAGAAATCAGTGTCCAAAAGGATCAGATAACCCAAGAAAACATTAGGATACAAGAAAACGTTGCAAAAGAGAAAATTCTTGTACAAAAGTCGACACGTCTTGCTTCATTACCGAGGATTTCTTCACAGATACCAGGACTTTGTTAGAGGATTCACTGATGAGTATGTTGTAGATCCCTTAGATTCTCGAGCTTATTATCAGAGATTAGCTTTATCACAACGACATAATCATAATCAACCTCTTGAATTTGACAACATACCACAACCTTATATAGAATATCCTTCACATCCAAATCAAATCCTTCAGTGATTTTAAAATCTTTCTTTGAAAACAAAGATCAAAATATTTTAGAGTGCACTTTTCAAAACAACTTTCTAATTTTTGGTTCAACTTCCCCAACAAGATTCTGACATCCTTCATCATTGGAAGCCACAATCAAAAATTAGGAGCATCCTTGATCATATCATAAGATTCCAGATCTTATCAGATCAAGATATCACCATCATTGCACTTGTCAAAAACTAGGATCTAAGTTTAGAATATTTTTTCAAAATCATATGCCTATCTTCACAAGATCCCAATTCAATAAATTGAAGGATGAAATCCAACAAGAAGGTCATACTCAAAACATTCAAGAAGAGGGTGAAAGTAGCAATCCTCTTTACATCATGAATCGTAATCCACTTTTGGACAAAGATACAGATAACAGAGAAGAAAATCCGTTCCACCAATACAAAGACATGAAACATATAGATAGTGATGAAGAACAAGATGAGGAATGTCTTAGAGAGGTTGAGCAAGATCCAAAATTTCACAAAGCCATCAAAAAGATCTTGTAGCGAGATAAGGAAAAATAGTTTCGCTATCTAGCCGAACAAGGGGCTAAATTGCCCCATGACTTTAATACTAAGAATTTGAAAAACAAACCTGAAGAGACACCCCTATCTAATCTTAGTGCTTTGACTCAACAAATCAAGGCGCTTCAAGGAAAAGTTAAAGAATTACAAGGGGGAACAACCACAAAGAAATATACTCTCGAGGAAATTTGTCCTTATCCTTTCGATTGAAGTCTTAACATGATTCATTTTCCCAAGCATTGTGAAATGCCAAAATTTGAAATCTATAATGAGAAATCGGATCCAATCGATCATGTTAGAGACTTCAGAAACATGACATTGGAATTCGCTCACAAAGATACTTACTTGATGTGATTGTTTCCTAGGAGCCTTGGAGTTCACTCTATGGAATGGCTATCTAAGATTACACCTCCCGTCATGACATTTGAAGAATTAATCAACCTATTCATATCACAATATGCCTACAATATTCAACACCAGATCACCGTGATAGATCTTTGCAAAGTTGCACAAAAACCTGGCGAATCTTTCATTACGTTTCTTCAGAGATGGAGAAGAATGTTCGCCAGATATCCACGTCCTATTCCTGAAAAGGAAAAGATGGTTACCTTCATTAACAGTTTAAATTCA
Source organism: Sequoia sempervirens (assembly GCA_007258455.2). Taxonomy (NCBI): domain Eukaryota; kingdom Viridiplantae; phylum Streptophyta; class Pinopsida; order Cupressales; family Cupressaceae; genus Sequoia; species Sequoia sempervirens. The sequence continues at coordinate 4,134 of VDFB02232748.1, forward strand.
GAAATAAGCTATCATTTGAACTTACATTGCCCTCCTTTTGAGAAAATGATTGAAGATGCCATAACCATTGAAAATTCTTTGGTCAAAAGAGGAATAATAAAACATGACAAAGACAATCCTAGCTCATCCAACCATCACAATAATCAGGACAAGTCCAAATTATGGACTCGCAACAAAAATATGGTGAATGATGGTGTTGTTGATGTGAATCATGCCTCGACCAAGCCATTTGTCCTCAGTACTCCAAACATTCGCAACAACAATGTCAACTCAATTGCAAATCACATAAATAATCCTCCTCCTCCGAGGAACAATATAAATCAACACTCTACTCCCAATCAAGGGACTTCCAACAACCAAGGTTACCGAGGAACCAATAACAATCAAAATTCCTTAGGGAACACCTCGAATGCAAATCCACAAAGATTTTCATTCTTCTCCAATAGAAGAACTTTTACTTCATTGGGTCAATCTTTAGAATCTACATTCAAAGAGTTGATGGCCAAAAATGTCATTAGTTTGCCACCTCAACGAAACTATGAACCTAGTGTAAAGCCTCCATCATGGAATGAGGCATACTATTGTGATTATCATCGGTGCAAAGGTCATCGCACAAATAATTTCCAAGCCTTGAAGAATGTCATTCAAGACTTAATCGACAATGACATCATTACAATAGAAGGACATCAACAAACCAACGCAGACCACCAAGCATTTCGCAACCCTTTGCCCAATTATCAAAAAGGTGAGTCTTCTGAAAAAAATGTGAATCATATCAATGATGATCATATAATCAATCATCTCTACACAGACGATGAGCGGGTGAAAGTCATTAAAGTCAACAAGAAGGTGGAATATAGAGAATTCAACGCAACAACAAGAGAGCAAGCTAAAGTTGTCTTAAAGGGCACCTCTTCAAAATCCACTAAACCTCCACCTCAACATCAATATGATTTGGTCAACCAACTTCGGAAAACCCCCGCTCAAATTTCTATTCTGGAACTATTGAAGATTTCCCCAGCCCATAAGGAAATTCTCAAAAAGCCCTCGCTGAAACTTAATGTATCCACCGGACTGATGTGAACCAATTTCAAGCCATGGTAGGACACTTCCTTGTTCACCCACGGCGCCTCATATCTCCCTTCCTAAAAGGATGACGCTTCCATAACCTTTATCCCTCATAATCTTATCATTATACTTTAGAAGTCATGGTTCCTCACAAGTTTCAGACGAATTTAGTTCTAATAGATGGAGGTGCTGGTTTGAACATGCAAAAATGGTTGGTTAAGGCTTCTTAGGATTTTTCTCGGAGAGGACTCCATTGATTTTAAGAAAGATTACCATAAAAGCTTATGATGATGAAGAAAGAGCATCCAAAGGTCTAATCATGCTGCCAATCAAAGTGGGCCTTGTTATAAAGAATACTTTCTATCAAGTATTGGACCGTGATCTTGCATATAACATCTTGTTGGGTCGTCCTTGGATCCACAAAATGCAAGTTGTTCCATCAACCTATCATCAATGTCTTAAGTTTCCTTATGATGGACAGGAAATCACACCACTTCAATAATTCCACATTCAAACCCAGCAACATACCAAAGATATACTTTGGTCCCTAACAATCGAGAAGCTCATGCTAGGACTTCTCTAAAGATTAACACACAAATCAGTCAATTGACCAATAGTTTTGACAAAAAAATGAAATTCAAGGATCATGGAGTTGGAAAATACTCTCTTTGTCTTGCCAATTTACCTACATCACCTCGATCACATGGACAACCATCTATCAAGGAACATCAAATATCAGTAGCATCAACATCAAAGCAACTACCAATAGAGCCAATCACAAAGTTTAATGGACAATCATCAAAGAAAATTCCCCATGGAAAAATCCCCGAGGATAAATTCTAAACTCGGCTCTATAAAGATGAAGATGAAGCAGTTCCTTTACGTCAAAATACCCACAGAAAAATATGGAAAATGGTACTCAATCATGCAGAAGATGGGCTATGATAAAGGTCCTATTGGAAAAAGGAAAGAAGGAGTAGTTGAACCTATTCACCTCCATGGACTTGCTGCAAAAGAGAAAACTAGATTTGGTTATGATACTCACTCCAAAGAAAGCACATCCAAACAATTGCAGATGGCAATCGCTCTCGCATTGCAAGCAAGAAGGCCCGCATTCACAGAAGTACGTTTGACAACAACAAAAACTTCGGATAATAATTCCCATACTGCATCACTGAATATGAATGGGACACCATTTACAATAATGAGTTCTAGAGGGACAAAGAGGTTGATGTAATACACCAGTACTCCCCAACTCTAATTGAAGGTCAAGGTTCAAGGACCCAAACACGCGAATTCGAACCACAAAGTCACCATGATTCTAGTGATGCTGAGTCAGATCTAAATGAACAAGACTATCATGAGGACAGTATCATCATTGACCCACCTCATACCTCAGATCCTATGGACCACTCTATTATGACTATAACCATAGCCAATTTCACACAACCTGACAATTTGCTATCTTTAATTTATCCTGATCTCATTGATTGGGATTCAACTAAACCTATCGATATACCTATGTTTCCAAGTGACGAAGTTATCATAAACTTCCTTTCTATAGAGGATATAAATGATTGTTCCACCAACAATTTTTGACATAGAGTTTTTGATCAAGAGAGTGTCAAGCCTCCTAGCTGCAAAAGTAAAAACACAAAAGAAAGATCTAATGGTGAAAACTGTGACCGGGCAGATAGGACGCGATAAAATAAAGAGCATATCGATGGTGAAAACTCCCTTTGAGGCACTGTGACGATGGGAATCTTTGATTAATTTCTCCCCGTGAGCACTACCATGAGCTTCTATCGCTTCTATTTTGATTGATCCTACAAATGCCGGGCTAATCTGGAGAGACTTCCACAAAACCAAAAATTTTACAGCTTTAGCTGCATCAATGATGTAGAAAGAAATACCAGAGTTCATGGAATTCCTGAAAGAAAATCAAGTAAATTTTGCATGGTCTTACGCTGACATGCCGGTCTCGATCCTAATCTCATCATGCATCACTTGTCTATCAAACCAGGGGCCAAGCCGGTGAAACAAAAACTTAGAAAGATGCACCCTCATGTTACATTATTGGTTAAGGAAGAACTGAGAAAACTCCTTGATGTGGGCTTCATAAGACCAATCGACTATGTAGAATGGATCTCCAACATTGTTCTTGTATCCAAGCCAGATAAAACTATGAGAATATGCACATATTTCAGAGATATTAACAAAGCATGTCCTAAGGATGACTTCCCACTACCAAACATCGACACCATAGTTGATCTGACAGCTGGCCATGCCATGTATTCATTAATGGATGGTTTTCTAGCTATAACAAAATCAAGATTGCACTCAAGACCGGAGAAAAAACAGCTACATGTCCATGGGGAACTTATTGTTGGAACGGGCCATGCCTTTGGTCTAAAGAATGTTAGCTACTCTACTCAAAGAGTCATGATCGCCAAATTCATGAAGCATATATCTTCATGGAAGATTATGATGACATATTAAGTGTAAAAAATCATATTAATTAGGAGAAGGACATCTTGGAAATATTGGTTCAAAATATTTAAAAGGATTAGAGAAATTCAGTCTTCACTTCAACCCCCAAGAAATGTGTTTTGGGTCAAATCGAAAACTCTGTGGGGTACATTATTTCAGAAAAAAGGAATTGAAGATCCCACAAAAGTACAAGCAATTATGGAAATGCTCCACCAAAGAACATCAGTAAGTTAAGATCACTACAGGGACGACTTCAATCTATACGAAGGTTCATTGCACAATTGGCCGACAAAATTTTACCTTTCACACATCTACTACATAAGAATGTTCCTTTCAAGTGGGATGAAAAATGTGAATTGGCGTTTCAACAAATCAAACAGTATTTAATGACTCCACCAGTTCTCGTACCACCAAATCCAGACAAACCACTAATCTTATACATTGCCACAACAGAGACATCTCTGGGGGCACTGCTCGCGCAAGAAGACTCTACAGGAAAGGAACGTGCAATTTATTACATCAGTAGAACACTGACAAGTCATGAGCTCAACTACACTTCTATTGAGAAGGCTTGTATGGCAATAGTCTTCGCTTCACAGAAGTTTCAGCATTACATGTTAACCCATACAATCAATCTGGTTTCAAAGATTGATCCACTCAAGTATTTGTTAAGCAAAGCATCATTGATAGGAAGGTTAACAAAATGGGTAATGATTCTAAGTGAGTTTGACATTCATTATGTTGATCGCAAGGCAATCAAAGGACAAGTTATCGCTGATGAATTAGCTGAAGCACCACTACAAGAAGATCACCCCCTACACATTGAATTTCCAGATGCTGATGTCTTTACTGCAGAATCTAAACAACCATGGTCCTTATATTTTGATGGTTCTTTCACTCAACATGGATCGGGGGCAGGCATACTTTTTTTCACCCCTCAAGGACACACCATTCCTCGACCATATAGGCTGATGTTTCCATGCACCAACAACATAGCCGAATATGAAGCATTGATCATTGGGCTTAAAATAGCACTGGAATGGAGAATTATAGAATTACAGGTGTATGGCGACTCACAGCTGGTCATTTATCAGATCAATGATGATTATCAAACCAAAGATGACAAACTAATACCATATAAAAAGATGGTTGATGACTTCAAGAAATATTTTTTGGACATCAAATTCACACAAATTCCAAGGCTTGATAATAAAGCAGCTGACGCCATGGCTACGATCGCATCATTGTTACAACTCCCAGAAACTTAGAATCGCTATGAATTTCTAGTGGAACAATCATTTACACCTGCTTATGATACACCTGAAATCCAAATCATTTGCCACTTGGTAGGATCCGATTCACCTTGGTATGGAAAAATTTATGCCTACCTCAAAGACGATATCTTGCCACCCGATTTATCCCGTAACCAAAAATGCAATTTTATCCGCCAATCCGCTTGCTACACTCTTATTGCTGACACTCTTTATCTTCGTGGTCTTGATGGTACTTTACTTCGATGTCTTGAATGTGAAGAATCTAACAAAGCTTTTCTGAAGTTCATGGTGGCATCATTGGTACTCATTCGAGAGTGGGTGACCTTATCCAAGAAATTGATTAGAATGGGTTACTACTGGCCAACTATGGGGAGGGAATCATTCACTTTCATGAAAAAGTGCTCTAAATGTCAAATTCATGGGAATCTCATTCATGCTCCTGCACAAGAACTTCAACCATTCACGCCAACCTGGCCATTTTCTCAATGGGGGTTAGATCTAGTGGGAAAGATTCATCCTTCTTCATCGAATGGGCATAAGTTCATCATCAGCTATGAGTATTTTTACCAAGTAGATTGGGCGGTCCTCTTACTAAAATTCTGGAGCAAACAAATATCATCATTCATACTCAACTATATTATTTGTCGGTATGGCATTCCCAACTCCATTATTACAGATAATGGGCGTCCATTCAAAAATCAGGATGTTGATGAACTTTGTGAGAGATTTCACATTCAACATAGATATTCAACACCTTACTATCCACAAGGGAATGGCCAAGCTGAGGCCTCAAATAAAATAATATTGAAAATCTTAAAAAAGACTGTGAATGATTCAGGGAAGGATTGACACGTTCAACTCAATCCCACCTTGTGGGCCTATAGAACCAGTGTCTGCACGCCAACAGGAGCAATGCCATTTACTCTTGTCTATGGAGCAGAAGCCATACTACCCTTAGAAGTTGAAATTCCCTCACAGTATCATTGAAAGGTCTCACAACGGATGATGAATACAGAGTTTCCCGACTCCAAGAGCTTGAACTCCTAGATGAGAAGAGACAAAGAGTAGCTGATCATTTAAAAGCATATCAACAGAGATGATGTCGCAGCTATAATCACAAAGAAGTAAACCACATACCTTTCGGTGGGTGATCTTGTTACGAAAGAGAACCCACACAATCAGCAAGACAGAGAGAAGAAAGGAAATTTTGAACCAAATTGGCTAGGTCCTTACATGGTTATCGCAGTCTATGGTTCAGGAGCCTACAAATTATCGACGCCAGAAGGGGACCTGTTTGACGAACCTATCGACAGCATGCACCTGAAAAAGTATTATGTCTAAAGTTATCATCATCAGAAAGTCTGAAGAAATACAAAAATAGAAAAAAGTCACGAAGAAATACAAAAATTAGAAAAAAGTCTAAAGAAATACAAAAAAAAATCAGAAAGTCACGAAGAAATACAAAAAAATCAAAAAAGTCCTAAAAAATGGTTACCGGTGAAAGCACGGCAAGCGGGCATCTCGTGACCAAAAAATTAAAAAAGGTTATAGGGGTGAAAACCTGGCAACAGGCAGTCTATTGACATGAAAAATGCCATAAAAACAAATAGTGAAAATCTGGCAAACAGACGCTATTTGTAGCTTTCCATCTATTAGTTCATATTCTGCACTTAACTTTTCAGCCTTCATTTTCATGCATCTTTTCCATCATCTTAGGGCCACACCAGCACCATGCTATCATTATTTACCTCAAGCGATAACGTCTTACCATGGCTTGACTATTGTACATATTCATTTCAGCAAGTTGTGTCAATACCAAGGGAAAACATGGGCATACTGGGGGCAATCAACTTTCAAGTTTTACCAAAACAGTGAGACAATGACAATGAAGCCAATCATGCAAAAACAAAACAACCAAATCAAACCAAAACATCCAATCATTGATCCATATCACAGTAGCTTTCAGTTACGTACCTTATCATGACTCATATCTGGATGATCTATAATCTGAATAATGTTTGGAATCACAATATTTCATTTTTGAACAATACTTGTTTAATTTTTTATATCATTTCTCTATAGCACACTCGATGATGTACTGAACTAGAGTGGCAAGGAAAGAGGATGATTTTTATTTGTCTATTGTATTGAGGTTAATCATCCATCTGTTGCAAGTATGTTGTGAGACATGATTTTCCAAAGTTTATCATTGATGACAGTTCCAAATTTGCATCAGATGGTGGTTAGTCTTTGTCTGTTCACACAAGAAATGCTCAGGTCATCTCGGTTCAATTATACTTAGATGTTTGTGTTCACTTGCTATATCAAAAATCATGAAAGTTGTACTCAAGGTCATCATTGGTGCTAATTTCCCCTTTGGTCTTGTACACGCTAACATTTTCAAATGCTCTATGATGATTTAAGCATGCTAGCCAAAAGACTCAACAAAATGGTTGGTTTCATTTAGTTGCATTTCATTTTAGGTCATTGTACATAACTACATATTGGATTTGCATCAAGAGTTTTGAAAGGCCAATGGTTGTCATGTTTCTTTGGACTATTTGTAGAGGACAATGTGGACGTTTGGTTATCATTTATCGCATCATCATTCATTTCCTTTATATCATACATTTCATCATTTCATTCATTATCATTTATATTAGTTTCATTGACATTTCATCATTTCATTCATTATCATTCATATTAGTTTCATTGACATTTCATCATTTCATTCATTATCATTCATATTAGTTTCATATTTCATCATTTCATTCATTATGTTCGACTAGTTTCATTGACATTTCATCATTTTCATTCATTATCATTCATATTAGTTTCATTATCATTTCATCATTTCATTTCATTATCATTCTGTATTAGTTTCATTATCATTTCATTTTCATTATCCTTATCATTCATATTAATTTCATTATCCTCTCATCATTGCATTTTCATCATCATTCATATTAGTTTTATCATCTCATTATTTATCACATCATTATCATTCATTTCATGGTCATCATCATTTCATCATTTCATTATCACTATCAGTTATATTATTTTCATTTTCATATCATCATTATCATTATAAATCATTATTACTTACAAATCATTTTACATCATATCATATCATGTTATCATACAAATTCGCAATGCATATCATGAAACACAACATTTATTTTATACATCCATTATTATTCATTTCATTTATCATGTCATTTTTATTACAAATCATTATATTTCATCACATATCATACATCTCATCACTATTTACTCATCTCAATTTCATATTAGTATTCATATCATTTTACATCATGTAATACCATTTTATCATACAAAATTCATAATGTATATCATGGAACACAACATTCATTTTATAGATCCATTATTATTCATTTATCCGTTCATTTTTATTACATATCATTATATTTCATCACATATCATACATCTCATCACTATTTACTCATCTCAATTTCATATTAGTATTCATATCATATCATGTAATACCATTTTATCATACAAATTCATAATGCATATCATGAACACAACATTCATTTTTCATCATATTATCATCTTTTACCTACATTGAAAAATCCAAAAAAATAAACATTCCATACATACATTTCCATATACACATCATAAGTCATCCACCTACATGACATCATTAGTACACATTATCAAATCATCATCACCATAATAAAAACATCATAATCGAATCATCTTGCATATCATGTTAGTCATCAAATCATTCAAATGCATACCAAAATCCATAACACATAGAAATAAATGCATATCACATTATCATCTAAAAAATGCACATCACATCATCAAAAACAATCATCGCCTCTGCATATCATCACTCATCAAAAATGATACAAATGTCTAAATTTCCAAAGCGAAATACATCAGATATGATAAAAAATTAGTATACATGCTCCAAAAATGGTACATATATGTGCACTATAT
>VDFB02232750.1:0-16210 GCA_007258455.2 Sequoia sempervirens
CATTCCATGATAGCCTTAATTTTGTTAGGCTCCACCTTTACTCCTTCATGTGAAACTATGTGTCCCAAATGCTCCACTTCTGTAAGACCAAAAGCACACTTGGATGGCTTAGCATAGAGTTTATGATCTTCAAGTATTTGTAATGCTTGGTCCACATGTTGCAAATGTTCTTCCCAAGTCTTCATGTAAATCAATATATCATCAAAGAATACTAACACAAGAAACTCTCAAGAACTTCTTAAAATGGAATTCATCAAACTTTGGAATGTAGATGGTGCATTGAGTAAGACCAGATAGCATCATAAAAATTCATAATGACCCTCATGAGTCACGAAATCTTTGTCTTACAAATATCTTCCTCCTTAATTCGAATTTGGTGATAACTAGATCTAAGTTCCAACTTGGTAAAATACATAGCTCCATTCAATTCATCTAGCAAATCATCAATGACTGGAATAGGAAACTTATCTTTAATGGTGTACATGTTGAGCACTCTATAATCTGGAAACATGCACCAAGTATCATCCTTCTTACATACCATCACCATAGGTGAGGAGTAAGCACTTTGGCTATGCCTAATGAAGTTCACGCCTCTAGCATCTCTTCAACAATTTTTCTATCTCACTCTTTGTATGTGTGGATACCTGTAAGGCCTAATGTTTGGTGGTTGGCTCCTTGGGACTAACTGTATGGCATGATCATGATCCCTCTTAGGAGGAAGTCCTTTAGGCATATCTCCAAGAACAACTGAGTGACGATCAATTATAGCTTGCAAATCTGGATGAGTGGGAGTAATAGATTGAGAGACTTCTAATGAACATAGTTGGGCCACAAATCCATCCACTCCTTTCTTAAGTAATTTTTGCATTTGATGAGAGCTAACCATTTGTGGAGATTTTTCCTTCAACCCCTTAGCTCTACTAGCCTTCCTTCTGATTGAAATCTCATGAATAGTTCTTGGAAGTTCATCTCAATTGTTCCTAATGTAGTAAGCCATTGTACTCCCAAAACAATATCTGCTGCACCCATGGATATCGCATACATTGGGGTATCAAGTTGATAATCTCCCATGGATAATTTAATGCTATGACACTTCCTTGAACAACTAACTGTACCACCATCTACAATCAAAACTTGAAACTCTGGAGCTGGATATATGAAACAATTTAGATGAGTAGCTAACTTTTTGTTGATGAAATTATGAGTACTACCTGAGTCGATCAACACTGTTACCTTCTACTTCTTTAAGAACCCCACCACCTTGAGAGTTTGTGGAGCACTGAAACCTGAGAGTGCATGATAAGAAATGATTGGTTGAGAATCATGTGATTCCTCATTTGACTCCCTTTCATCTTCTAGTGTGTCTCAATAAAAGGAAACATCCTCTCCTTGAAGCATGCAAATTCTCTCTTACCAGATACCCTGGAAAACATCATAATCAAGTCATCAATATCATTTTGGAAGTCTCCCCTCTTATGTTGATCTAGCACTTTATTCAAAGACTTCTTTTCAATCTTTAACCATTTCTTCTTCATGTGAGACCTATTGGTTTCTTTATGCTTGCTGAACAATTGTAATGCCTCTGCCTCATTCAACAACTTAGGGTTTTGATGAGTAGGTGCATTGAACATAAACTTCATCATTTGTAGGGAGATATCAATGATTACATTGCCTTGAATTTCCACACATTACCTTGTTATAGGGTTGTAAGCCCCTACTGCTTTGATTATAAGCCCCGGGAACTAGACTTATAATGGAAAAATATTCACATGTGCCAGCCTGGATTGGGCTATCCTCAAAGTTCTTCCAATTACCTCTTCAGAGAAAATATCTATTGATAACTCCTCATAGTTGAATGGGCCTAGATTAGTATTGGTGATATCAGCCCAATCTAAGTCTATCTTGCTTGTAGTGAGAGTAGCACTCTTGTTCTTGCATCTCAAGGTATAGGGAAGCTACTCCACCTTTATCTTCTTAGGCCTAACTTGGCTTGAACTCTTGTTAGCCTGGCCCTCCACTTGTGAAAATTCTCCAGACACTCCTAGCATTGCTTATTTCTACAAAAAAATCCTGGATTAAACCAATAGAAAGCATGGAAATCAACATTAGAAGATTACCTTTGATATTGCCCTGTCATTCCCTAGGTAGCCACTCATACTTAGTGAAATTTGAAACTTATTGGAGGAAAAACCAGGAAGAGATTAGGAATGGTGGCTTATGATAAAGGTGGGATCAAGATCAAGGTCAATATCAGAATTGAAACCAGGATCAGAATGGAAACTGGACCCGAAACCATTCAATAGTTCCAAGTACGTTTCACATTCTAGTACCATTTCCACCAAAGGAAAAGGATACAAAAATGAGACAAAATCTTATCGGGAGCAGGATCAAAATTAGACCCAAGCTCCATCGCACATACTCACGAGTTAAGTTCATTCTCGGCTCTGCTTTTGCCACTTTATCATTAAACACGAAGGAAATTTAGCCAACACTTATAAAGAGTTAGGACGAGGTCACAAGAAGGCTTGAGGAGACTTCAAATAAAGGAACAACTTCATTGCTGACAAAATAGGGGTAGGATCGAGCCACCTAGGGCATGACATGCAAAGAAATGACACACAAACCCTAGTTTTCACAACTCGTCAACTCAAGAAATTAGGGCATCAAAAAACTGACATGAAAGCCATTGAATCGACATGGGAATATAGGATCAAAAGGGTCATCAAATAGATTTTGAACCATTTAAAGCACAAGAGATCCCTCAAAAATTAAGCCCTAAGTGAAACTAGGGCACGACACTACAGATATTTCCAAAACGGGAAAATGACAGTATATTGACAAAAACGAATGGGAAAAGAGAAAAAGCAAATGGGAAACAAAAGGAAAATAAAATAAAAAATTGAAAAGGCAAGCGAAACACAAACAAAAAAAAATGAAGATTCATGAGAAAGGTCTCATGAATGGGAGACGAATACCATGAATAGGAAATGGGAAAAACAAACAAAACGGAACAGGGTGAAAACCCACCTACCTCAAAATGCTACCGAATAGGATGAAACTCAATTTGAATGCACTTGTAGATGCTTTCCCTCAACCAAATCATGCTATTCTTTCATGCTTTCTCGGCTCTAGTTCACTAAAACAACTTAGGCAATAAAGATAATGAGCCAATTAACTTTGATTAAGGTTTAAAAGTCATTTCACATGTGTGAGGAGGTTGTAATTAATGCAATTAATGTGGTTCGTCGAGCACAGAATCAAAACATGGATGAGTGCACAACATCTGCATACATAAGAGGTAAAGTGGAAGTGAAAGTAGAGTTGAAATGGAATCAAGAACTTAAAGTAAGCTCCGCATTCCATTTCGGTTCCAATTTCGGCCTCGTGGGAAGGAAAAACGACAACAAAGGAACGGGGGCAGAATCAAAGTAAAAATTGAAATCCAGAACTTTTCAGAAAGTTCCAAAGTTTTGTTCTATTTCCATAATGCTCCTGCCAAAGGGTCAAACATTTAGACGAGAAAAGGAAAACAAAAGGAAACGGGGCCAGGACCAGAAGTAAATCCGTATTTGGAACCTTCACAAAGTTCTGAGTCCAGTTTCCATTCCGGCTTAGCTTCCGCCAGAAAAAAAGGAACAAGAACTTAGGAGGAAAAAGAACAACTCCTAAGATCCAAACAAAAACACCAAGGACAAACAAAACACAAAGGGGACCCATTTTGACCAAAAACAAAATGGGGTGGTTATGGAAGGCATAACACATCAAACTTGGAACCTTGACATCTAAGACACCTGACATTTAGAGACACTTGGAAAACACTTGGAAAACACTATCTTATCATTTTTTCCATTGATTTTTTGTCATGCTACTAGTTTCTCAATGATGTCTTGACAACAGGATTTAGAGAAGTAGCGACGTATCATGATTGTCTTGTCCTTGTCTTTTTCAAACAGTCATGTTGCTAGTTCCTCGAGGATGTCCTGACAATAGGATTTAGAGGAGCAACGCCATTTCATGGCTTGTATTTCTTGTCTTTCTTGTTGTTTGTGGTTGATTGTGACAAAAAGACTAGGGAAATTACGCTCTTGGTATGAGTCATGATCATCCTTGTCTGCGAATGATTGTCTCATGTGATGGTACGACCATGTACACCATTGATCTATGTCATATCATGGTGTTTTTTGGCCATTACAATAATCTGCCCAATGATGATTAAGAGAAACAATTATTCGTCCTATGGTAATATGTTGAAGGATTCGATCTCCGCACTAACATCCATCTCCTTCTATCTTGTCATTTCGCCTTGTCTATCTCTTGATGATATCCTGTGACATACAAAAATAATTGCATACATGATCATATAGGCATTGCATTAGTTCATTCACATATATCCATTCATTTAGTTACACTAAAATATTTCCATTTACATCATTAGCATATCATTTGCATTCATAAATTTTCATCCACATAACATATAAGGGCATTTAACATCTCCATACATTATCCATATCATTTATATACATCTATCAATGCATCTACATTGCATGTCACATAGTCATTAATGCATACATAATCATAGGCATAACATTCATTAGAAATCAAAGCATTATGCATCCATCTAAAACATCATCATCATCATCATCATCATCATATAACCATCATACATCACATTGTATCATCATGGAATATAAGCATAAAATAACCATCATAATTGCATACATCACATGATATATAAAATGCATCATCATAATCATCATCATAAAACCATGTATCATAAACATAAACAATAGATAATGTATCATCACATAACATATAGCATATAGGATGCATAAAAACTACATCATATATATAATATCAAAAAACCATGTCATAGGATAGAGTCATGAGATATCCCAAAAATAGAGCTTGCAGGCTCGATGGTCAAAATATAAATGTCATAACATAATGTCTATAATATAGGTAGCAATGTCAGTGCCCCTAAGCTGAACTCTCCTCATCCCCTCAAGGAGAAGACTGAGGTGACTGATGCTCGGTGACAGTAACTGATACTGATGGCATAGTGGACATGGTGGCATGAGTCTGCAAGGATACTATGGCATGAGTCTAAGAGGCTAATGGATCTATAACTGGAGGCTGACTGTGCTCTGACCTAGATGACCCATGACTATGGCTCAATATGTGCCTTGAGGAATTCCTACGACTATGATGAGAGAGGTGATCTGATGAATTCCCTAATGAGGTAGAGCCACCCACACTGCTTTGACTACGACTGCTACTCCCTAACCCTATCCCTGTCCTACTCTATGATCTAGATAACCTAGGTTCCCTCTGATCATCTGACACTGCTCTCTCGTATAACATTTTGTATTGGCCTCTACTAGTGCTGACCCTGGCCAACTCTCTACCAACATCCCCAACTGGTCATGGAAATAACTGAGTACATCTCGTACACCAACTCTTTGTCTCCTGTCATCGGATCTCCACCTGATCTCTCTCAACCTGTGTAACCTCTAGCTCTTCCCATAGAGATCTAATCTCAACTATGGCCTCATCCAGTCTCCACTGCATATCAAGTAGACATTGATCCACTGTGGCATCTCATGGAAATGGTGGTACTCCAAATATATCCTACTCCCCATATATCATCCTCTCCCAGAGCTGCCTCTTTGCCTCATCCATATCATCACCAATATCTAGCTCCTCCTCATCATAACCCACATCCTCCTCACCCCCAATGGCCTCCTCCTCTCCGCCAACATAAAATGCTTCCTCCTCCCTTGGCACCTTTGCCTTTGACATGGTCTCTACCTCTAGCCTAACCTTTGCCTCTGACAGTCTCTCCTCCCTCAGTATCTCTGCCTCTTTTCTCGCCTCCTCCTATCTCCCCTCCACCTCTAGCTTCTCCTCCTGTCTCTCCTCCTCCTCCTTAGCTACCTCAGGGATCACCTGTAGTGGTACCCTCTCAACTCGTTGCCTAACTCTCCTTGCCTGTGTCCCTCTATACACTCCTCTCCTCCTCCTCCCACCACCACCACCATCTCCTCCATCACCTCCATCATCTTCACCACCTCTCCCTCCATCTCCTCGACCTTCGTATCTCCCTCTCCCGCTACCTCCTCGGCCTCCTCACTAGACCTATGGAATAAATGATTTGAAATCAATCAGTGCTGGACTATCTAGATCTATCAGCAGCTGTGGCTTATGTGTCTACCACCATAAATCACAATATGTGGAAATCCTTAGATTTTCCGGACCCCCACTCCAACCCCATGGCTGTGCTACCAACCCATCTATCTATTGCTTGGCTAAAGGAACTGAAATTGTGGCCCCCCACATTGGATATTGCGATGATTGTGCATACTTTGCTTTCCCAATAGATACACCCTGCTGCTCACCATACTGATGTAGTACCCACTGGGGTAGGTACATATCAATGATCAACTATGATTGTACAGTCCACCCAATCAGATATTAAAACTTCCTACAGAATGCTAGGTGATCTCCCTCTCTAGCCCACTACACACAATCCCTATAAGGCATCTAGACAAATTCTATCATAGTATCAATCCGGTGTCACCAGAATCTAGTCTCTCCTACCCTTGTCAGTTGTAGGGCACTTGGATATAAGAAAACATAAGGAATCCCATCTGCTAACTATGGTCTCTGAATCAGTGGACGAAAGACATGAATATGCTCCCATGCCCAAATCATTAGCAACATCATCTCACAACTAATGCTATGTACTCCTCTATAGGCTACCTCATGCAACTGGTGATAAAGCATACCAAGAAAACAAGGTCCCCATGTAAAAACTATCCTGTCCCATCGCATGCGTACTAGCACATCTCCCCATCCGATTGGGAACCCGTGTCCCCAGCGATCTGGAATAAGGACTCTAACAATCAAGGTGCATAACATCGCATCCCACCACAGATAGTGCTTAGCTAGGTACTCCCATCGAATCTCGTATCCCTCAACACCAAGGCCTATGTCATCATCTGCCTCGTACAACTCAGTCATAGCCTGCAGTCCCCGGTGTGGATCATACACCACCCACCCCCCTCTAATCGGAATGTGCAGAATCTAGTACACGTCCTCAAGAGTAATAGTGGCCTCCCTTGTCAGAAAGTGGAATGAATAAGTCTCTGAATGCCATCTCTCGAATAGTTCTATCAAAAGCCCCCTATTAGCCTAGATAATGGGCATATGGGTGACATAATATAATCCCAGCCGCATCATTCACCTCTGCTCCTCATCTGTCAGCTCGTCTCTGAATGCATATGTCGATGGCCTGAACTCACATGTATAGATCGATGGTAATCATTTTTGCACATGCAAAAATGAGAGTTAGCACATTATTGAAAATCATTATTACCATCTAACTAATCAAAAGTATCTAGAAAATTGAGCCTAAACTAAAGTCAACCCTAGTCAAATTCAAATGCATTGCATTGACTTCATTTGCATCGCGCCCCAACATTTGCATTGTTTCATCCAACATTTGCGTCGTATTCTTGTGCTTTTGTCATTTTGACTCACAAATGCATCATCTTCTATCACTTGCGTCGATCCATTCATCAAATGCGTCACTAACAGTTGAATGCGTCACATGGCTCCACATATGCGTATCAATCTTGTGAATGTGTCGCTCAACCTATCACTTGTGGTGCGAAATGGCGAATGTGTCTCACCAGTCCTCGAATGCGTCACACCTAATTGAAACCTAACGGTCCTGTCACGTTTGCATCACGACACATCAAATGCGTCGAATGTGAACTTGAATGTGGCTTACACGAACGCGTATGCGTCGTGGTACATCCGTTGACCTACCTAAAAACCCTAAAAATGCACATAAATTGATAAAATTATGAAGTGGGTAAGGGGTACTTACTGGTGGCTCTATGCCCTCTAGCCGTCTGAAGGTCCACATAATGTATCCACGGTGCTCAGTCACTGGAATCACCATCTTTGTGCAAAGTCTCCTAGCTCTGAGCTCTCCAAATTTACAAAGGTGAAAATGAAAATGAATTGACTTTTACCCATTTTCAACCTATTTATAGGGTCAAAGTGGGATTTTCTTCAAAATTTTATTACTGGAGGATCATTTGACCAACTTTGACTAGCTTGTTGACTATCTTAAACACCTCAAAATCCGAAACCACTTGTGCCATTGAATTTTTGGACATCAAATTAGCTTGTTGGGACACTTTCCAAATTTTTCTGTCATTGGGCCAAAATTTGAAAATTTTCCCAAGGGGGCATAGATACTCCATACCTTCGCCGGGGCATGTTTTGGACTAAATTTTCTTTGTCATAATGTGATATGATGCATTATGACTTACATATTTTTTCCTCGGCTCAAATAGAGGTGGGCAGATTGTTATTTAACTTTAAGTGGAATTGCATGTTGATTTTCAAATCTTTGTTTTAGCATCTCGTTTACATCAACAACAGTTATGCATTTTAAAGAAAGATAGAGTTTAGAGTGCCATTCAGATGTTGCAAATTTAAAAGAAATACATAATTGGTACATGAGCAAAATAGCATTTCAGATGCTTTCATTCATTTCATAAAGAACTCATATTTTTACAAGGCTTCATTTGATTTCACAATGAATGATATTACAACATTGCATTCAAATGCATTTTCTTTTTCAATTGAAAAGCAAATTGAAATCAAAGATCCACACAAGCTGTGGATATAATTGTAACTATTAAATGCATTTCTAATAGCACATTGCACTCTGAAGGTGCAAAAAGAAAACACATAAGTGATAGATAATCATCATTGCCGATTATCATGTTAGATGCCGAATGGTGCACCTTGCCTTATTGAGCTCTGTCGACTTGTAAGAGGAAAAGAGGGGTGTCAGTGGCTCTGATTATGATGTAACTTATATGGAACACTCACAATAATACATCATACTATTAGCAATGCATTGAAACAATCAAAATCAATCAAGTGTAGTATGAAAGAAGTAAGCTGAAGGAGAAGTAGCAACATCATAATCATCATGTTTCATTTTTATGCTAACACTATTTGTTTCCTTTTGCAGGTATAGGTAAAGTCATGAAGTTAAACATTATTCGAAGACCAAGCATGTGGAGTAAAATGGGCTCCCACAATGGTAGAGCTCGGCATGCTGCCCTATTTATTAAATGGGCTGATTTTAAAAGATGCTTCATCATATACATTGAATGAAATGAAATACAAATGAAAGAGTAAAATAGAGAATCCATCAAGCAACGAGACCAATTGTTCATTCATAACAATCAAGGTTGCTTTCTGAAGGCTACAGGTGAATAGTGAGTTTAGTTCACTTAAGGAATTTAACTGAGTACATCTACATCAAAAATTGCTGAATAACATCACTTTCTATGTTGATTATGTCATGTAAGTTTCAATTCATCAATTCTCTTTTGGATAGTGAATAGGCATACATATGCCTTAATGTTTTTTTTTAATATTCATCATCAAAGAGAATATTTTCTGAGACCAGTTTGTGCAGTGAAATATAAAAATGCATGAAGAGTACCATGTTGCTCAAGAATACAAACACAGATAGTGCATTTGAGCATTGAATGAATTTTTGGTTCCAGTTGACTAATTAAGTAAATACTACATCATGAATAATTAATAACAAGGAGATAATTCTAGAATAATAATGGAGGAGTAAGTATTTTCTTTCCAGAATGATTCTAAGTTACTAGTTATACATATAAACCGGTGAGCAGAGGAGGTTTGTACTAATGTAATGTTTCAATCCAAAAGCAAAAAGGTATTACCTCTACAGAACTCAAATGTAGAAAGTGAAAGCTACTATGTTAGAGTTGAGGGAGGTTAAAAGGGACACTGTTGTTTATATACACAATATGCATGAGGAATTATAAGTATTAATCTAGTGATCTTTTCAAATTTCTAAAGAGGGAGTAACCGTTTATTTCTAGAAAAGTTTCTGAAGTTATCAATTATGCATATGAACTAGTAAATAGAGATGATTCATAGTAATGCAATATTTCATTATAACATTTTCTACAGAGTTCAAAAAATAGAAGATAGATATTGTTTTGTTAAAATTGATTAAAAATCAAAGGATGCTAATATATGTGCAGAATACGAGCATGAAAATTCCCCTCTTTGCAATGAACTTATATAGAAGCATTTTTAAGGTGGCATAACTATCAATTTTCAAGGTTTCTTAACTATCAAAGAGAATTCGATAAAATGATAGAACGAAGTACCTAGTAATATGAGCCAAAGAATATAGACAAACACATAGATTCTTGTTGTTCCCATCATGTTCTTTTATTTTTCTAAAGGTATATTAAAGCAAGCAACAGTGATGTGATAAGTTGTTTTTCTTGGGATGAATAGAATGCTAAGAAGGTTTACATTAAAGACAAATATTCAAGGCATCTTTTTACAAAAGTGAAGGTAAAACATCACTAGTTATTTGAGTCAAAGCCTTAGGAACAAATGCAAGCAAATATACAGTTTTATCACCATTTTCAAGCAGATATGGGAGGTCGAGTTCTGTCAGAAAGTAAGATTGCATGCTTTTAGCTTTGAGAATTTTCAACACTCACGATATTATTTTGTTATAGAAATTTAAAATAAGTCATTGTTTATTTTAGCTCGAGTCCATGTGGAGATGACAAATAGAGTAATGAAAGATACAAAAATGAACATCTTTCCTTCAAATATCAAATGCCAATATGGAGTTTTCTGTTACAGCTAATGATGTCAATACACAATTTTTGTTAACTCCTACAGGTGTTTTTAGTTCTGGGGGTAAACAATGATGAACAACAATTACCCACATGAGGGTTTGCTTTCAAAAATACAGAAATGCAAAAATGGTGTGAACCCATATGGGTTTCTCATAAAAACCGCAGTAAATCACAAGATATGCAGATTTTTGTTCTAGGTCGAGCTTTAGAAGAGAAGAAAATGCATTTTTCTTTAATAGGTCCAAAGACCCATTTTCAGTTTGGCATCAAAATATAGAAAAATGGAGTTTCCCTTAAGGATTTTGAGTACCCATTTTCAGGGTTAGTTTCAAAGTGTAGAAAAATCAATTACAAAGATAACCCATGTGAAATCTTGAGTAAAATAGCAAAAGTATAAAGCAAATGCGAGCTTCCACAATTGTGTCAAAATACAGAGGGAGGAAAATGCAAATTTATTAAACTTTCTATGATACCCACAATTAGAAATGTTTTCAAAAAGACACTATAAGTTGTCTCTTCTAGGTCGAGCCTGAAATTCAAAGGAAATGCTTCCTATAGTGCACCTTTGGCATGACTTGATATGGCCAAAATCCTTGAGTAGAAGAGAAACTATTTTAAGTTTTGAAGAAGAAAGGTATAGCAAAGGAAGTTACCCAGTTTATATTTCTGATGAAGTACTCTAGCCACGGCTAAGAACTCTAAATAGCTTTCAAATGTCAAGGGCCCAAGTTCTTAAAAGAGTGGCCGAGCTTTCTGAGGAGGGATCAACGACACTAGTGTATGCAAAGGAAATCACACAGGAAATGTAGAATAAACATATTAGAATATGCATAACAACGACTTTAGAGCCTAAATATTTTTAAGGAGCCATAGAGGTTATTATATCATCAAATAAAGCTTACCTCTACATAGTAAAGGAAAACAAGAGTGCAAGTCGAGCTTTCATGGAGCGAATTGTAGAGTTTGAGCTCAAGTTCGACATGGCCAGAGGAGGGCAAGTACAAGGAAAGGTCAAAAGAGAAGATATGACAATCCATGGCCTTAATGGCCTGCTTTTATTCAATAATGAAGTGAAATCCATGATATAGATGGCACGAATCTTACCCACTGGAGTCTTAGATCTCTGGAGCACTTGGAATAGTTCTTCTAAGCATTCGAGCTCCAGTTTGACAGAGTCATGGTGGCGGCAGAGCTCTTTCTTGCAAGTAGAGAGTGTGAAAGTGAGTGATCATTAGGGTTTGACCTTGTTTTGATCGAACCCTAATTCAATCCATCATCATCTAGAATGTTCATTTAAGTCACGTGGAGGATATCAAAGGGAGGTCGAAATTATGACTTATGCGTTATGATTTTATTGAAGTTTGAATTTAATGCTATATGTTTGGGGGCCAAATTTCAAATTCCTAGGTTGGCCTATGGGTTAGGTCTTGGAGGTTTATTTCCCATGCCTTGGTGAAATATTAAATGGTGAAATATGATAAAATTGATGGATATCTTGTGATCTGAGATTAAGTTATGATGCCCTATGACTTAGGGTCAATTTTCTTTAGGGTTTTTATTTTTGATTGATTTTGAAGAAATCAATTATGGAGTTGATAGGAATATGATATTATGTAAATGTATTTTTATGATTTTTGAGAAAATTAGAATGTTGTAATGGAGAAATAAGGAGATTTTCTTTTTTGCAAAAGATTTCCAATCTTTAAATTGCAAAAGTAGACAAATTGTAAAAATCTACATCTTGTAAAGCAGAATCATAAAGGCAATATTCTATAAATTGCTTTATGTTTTCTTGCTATTTTTAGCAGATCTTTGATTGAATTTTCCTCTTGGTCGGATTTCAGACTTGTCTTGGAGAGATAAGGTGTTTTTTGTGCTTTTAAAGCAGATTTAGCCTATTTTTAGAGGCTTGACAGTGTAATCATGAAAGCATTTTGCTTTTTTATGCTTTTAAAGCAGTTTTTGAGTTTGTTTGAAGCCTTTTTCCTTGAGCTTTTTTCTGAGCTCGGATTAGGGTTTCCTTGAGAGTTTTTTTGATAGACTTAGTCTTTCAACTCTCCATTCTCAGCAGTTCAGATTAAAGTTTCTTGCCCTTACACATTTCGGGGAGCTTGTAAACTGATGTGTGCTTAGATTCTTAGAAGTTCCAACTCCATCATTCAATAAAATAGCAGAGTTTTTCCTTTCTCATTTCCTTTTCATGACTTGGAATAGTAATATGATTTGTTCTATGATTCAAATCTGTTGGATCCTTTTCTTTTCTTATTATTGTCAAGAAATTTGCAGGAGTTGCATGCTAGTTCAAGTTGTGCCTTGTGTTAATTTAACCTTTGCATAAATCACTGTTGAACTACATGTGTCATGAGATTGTGAGGATTTAATTTTAAAGAGTTGGTGAGAGTGAGTTATTATTAGAGTCTTCTTATAGTTGATCAATATTTTAGGATGATACAATTCTAGTTTTAGATTTTAAATCCAGTTTATCCTTCTATCCTTTTTCCTAAAAGGCCACTTAGAATATAATTCATCATTCAGAGAACCAGCTCACTCTGGAGATTCCTCTTTCATGCAGATCACCCACATCTGAAGGAGGTTTCCATGTTTCAGTAGTTTGCTGAATATTGCATTCAGTAGGGTGCAAAAATATTGATAACAATTTTGGCATGCTTGGTGGGACAACTAAAAGTGACTTTCAGAGAGAATATTTAATTTTTTTTAGTTTCTTTGTTTAGTGTATGCAGCAGATCTTTTCGATATGGAGGCTATCAAATATACCTGGCAACTCGGTTCTATTTTTTGCATGCTAGTACAACCCTTTGAGAAATATTCAAACAAGATCAAGTTCAAAACCCTTCAAGTATGGGAGCTGTCCCCATCACGAAGAAGAGCGGGACAAGAAGAACTTGTTGAAGCCCCTGCGAGATCAAAGTGGCACCTCCCTATTCTTGTTGCTCTAGTTGTCACCCGTGTGTACTAGTACCAGTCCACAGGTACCATCAATGCTTAGCACAGCGAGGCATCCATTCCACACACACTTTAATGGAGGCATCCCATTAGATATTGCTGACATGATGAGATTCTAGTTCTGCGACCCTTAGAGACGTTACCATGTATTTCCAGCGGAGAGGGATTACACCACACCAGTTGAACACATCAAAAGTGTCTTAATACGGTATGTTAGGTGCGCTAATATTACTTAAGAAAACATTGCTCTAAAGTGCTGGATTGCGTCATAGGGGAAAACCGCTGCAGTGGTTGATCTGCGCAAAATCAATGCAACATGGGGACGCTCTAGGTAATGGCCTATACCAGTACTTTGCAAATAAATCTGACAATTTATCTTTGTTAGAGTAGTTGAGTACTATTCAAAGGGTGCTGCATGAACACTTGGCAGATTTCAACTACAGATTTTAGAGGACTTGGGACAGAATCCCAGCAACGATAAAGTCGTTACCAGCACATGCATTCCTATTTTATTTAAAAGCTTTGAATAGCAAGATTGTTGTCATGACTCAGTCTATGGGTGGTTTAATGCTTCCAAATGCTTATAATATTGCTATTAATGCTGAAAATTTCCTTATTCAAGTTGGAGACATAGTTCCTAGACCCCCCATGCCTTTGTTTCTAGAAATACAGCCGCCTATTCCTGCTGCTATACCTCCCTTGGCTGTTGTCCCGCCAATTCCAGCAATAGGATATCAGAGTACAATCCAAGAGGTCACTACCCCAGCCCCAAATCCAGAGATGCAAGAGCTAAAAAGCATATTAAAAACCATCTGGAATGACCTCATGACTATTAAGAAGCATGTTGGCCAAGAACATAAGCCTTATCAAGCCCCTTATCAGCAAAAGCAGCAAAATAGGCCCGCTTTCCAAGGTGATTATCAAGCCCAAAGAAGGAATTTTAACCCTTGGCCATTCCAGCCATACAATTCGAACACGACCAGCACGTCAAAAGAACTTGTGCCGCAAAACAATGTCGTTCAAGACTATGACTGGTGTTACCCATATAATCAACCCCACAACCAATCGGCATGCGCCAATGGAGTGAGGAATCAAGCTTTAATGGTGCAGAATATATATGTCGCTTCAGAACATGTTGCAGATCAGAATCAAGAGCAGCAAGATAATGTAGAAGTTGCCTTGCCGAACTGGTAGAGCTTCAAATTTTGTGGCGTGAATGGCCAAGATCGGCAAGATTCTCCTATTTCGGCTAATACCAGATCTAAAAAATGAGCCATGGATCTAGGACAGCAAGCTGGAAATGCACAGCAGCAGCCTACAGTTAGTACTCAGCCTATTTCATCAGATGTTAACGCTGCCATGCAGCCTAAAATGTAGATTCTGCAAAGAGGGCAAGAGATACCCGGCAAAGAGCAACAAAAAATGCATTCTCAGCCTATGCAGAAGCAAAATGAAACTGTTGTTATAAAAAACCAGCAGAAGGTAAATGTTTCATCCTTCAATATCGTAGAGCATCTCAAGAAAACTACTGTCAATTTGTCAATATTAGATGCTCTGCAGCTTCCAGGGCAAAAAAGTTTACTGCAGAATGCATTAGCTGAGTTATCTATTTCTGACAACGCCAATCAAGGAGTTGCGAGAGTTGTGTTGGCTAATGACTTGGAGGAGAAAAGTGGGCAGAAAGAAAAAGAGGTAAATCCCTCTCTGTTTTACTTAAGTTTGATCATAGGTGATAAAATTGTGCATAATTGTATGGTCGATTCTAGAGCTAGTAATTCAGTCATGCCAAAGAGTTTAGCTGATAAATTAGGTCTTGTTTATGAGTCTAATCCTCAGAAAGGCGTAGTGCAATTAGATGGGTCTGTTGTTAAGACTGTTGGTATCATTAAAAATTTGGCCCTTACCTTGCATGCATCCCCAAGTTTCGCTATTCATCAGGATATTCATGTCATTGACTTACCACCGCACTTTGCCATTTGCCTATCAAGGGATTTCACAGCCAAGTTGGGTGGGTTTTTGTCTTCTGATTGGTCTCATCTATTTTTTAGAGCAAGGTATGGTACGAAAGTAACCATAAAGTCCAAGCATCTCACCAAAGACCATATCGAACCATACTCCCCAAGCCCTATAAACGCTAATCTCTACGCCGCCTCTGCAATGGAGGAGCAAACCATGACCTCAGACTATGGCACCCAGGAAGACTACATCAGTTTCGATGAATGGGCGGCTGAAGATCACGAGCTTGATCCGCTTCAGAGCATAGATGAGGTAAGATTATGAGTTTATATGATTCATGAGTCTGATTGTGATATGCCTAATCTTTGCAAAGAGGATGAACCGTCTGCAGGAAAAGATAATGAGTTATGGAAATTTTATTTCGATGGTTCGAGGAGCAGTGTTGGTGCCGAAGGTGGAGCTATGTTGATATCGCCCAAAGGAGATGAGTATTATTTAGCTTGCAGATTTGCTTTCAGCTGTTCAAATAATACAGCTGAGTATGAAGCGTTGGTGCATGG
>VDFB02232751.1:0-21566 GCA_007258455.2 Sequoia sempervirens
ATCTTTGATTCATTTAATGTACCACTCCCTATTCTGGCAGTTTTTAGGGTTAGGGCTGAGGTGGCACGATTCTGGCCACTCTATTAATTGTAACCCTAGCCGTCTTTTGGGACCTGGCTAGCTATAAAAGGGGGAGTCCCCCTCATTTGTAATTCATTAGAACATTAGAATCAGAGTAGACAGTAGACATTGTGAGAGATTGAGCATTAGCATTAGAGTATTGTAGGCATTTTGCATAGTGTGGAGAAGAAAGAAAGTTTTCCCTTTGAAAACTTTTGGGAGATTGTTGTGTAACACTTTTTATGATAATAGATATTTTCATTGATGGTGGAATTCGTCTTGTCATGAATTGCTAGCAAGGTCTCTTCTTCCTTTCGTATCCAAGTAGCTTAATTTCATGCAAGTAGCTTACATTGATGTGTGGTGTTTTGTTGAGATAACTTCTTTCATTCCATACCACTAGCGGCTTGTTGATGATAAGTTCGCCTTGCGTGGTCCACTGGAAATCAATTTGAGTTTAACTTCGATTGTGGTTTGTATGCTTATATGCATCGTTGTGATGGTGTTTGTATGCTAAATCATAATCTGAACATCCTTTGCTATCCCTCTGAAGATTGCACCGATTTTGCTGAGGCTGTCCGACGTGAGGCTAGGCTAAATTTGGTTGAAGTCTATTGAAACAAAGCCCCACATATCTTGCATTTAGAATAGAATATAAGTTTCTTAGGCCCTACCCCCTTTTACTTTCCGCATTTCTGATTAGTTTTAGGAAAACGAACTACATTGTCAAATCATAAGCGCAAGGATCCCCTTCAAATTACATATCAGCTGCTAACTGTGAGAAGTCTGAACAATTGCGTAAGTCCCCTCGTACGAACACAGCATTACACATCAACCAAACTGGGTCTATTCGCACTTAAGGAACCTTGGAGTTGAATGTGTGAACTCTCTCGCAATCTTAGCACACGGAATACTTTGATCAAAGAGATAGGTAGTCCCCAAACTATTTTTGTTCTTGACTGATTGGTGAGTGCAAAATCGCATCAGCGAATACAACTGGCATTGAAGAAGGAAATAAGTCCATCCAAAGAAAGTATGAGTGAAAGTTCCAATAATCTATACTGTCAATCTATCATTCATCTAACTTGCATTCAATTTAAATACTAATTTAATCTATTCTATGTGGAAGATAAATATGGAACCATGCAACTATTTGACAATAAGAGGATTCAAAGCAACTCATGCAATATGAACTTTATTATCAAAATAGTCTTAAGCAACAATTTCATACATCTCTCTCTTCCAATAAATGAAATGAATGGGGGTTTATATAGGCACCCCAATTACAAAGCAACGGCCCAGATTGATTTGAGATCAATGGCCAAGATTATTCCAAGAAACCCTAACCCTAAAAAACATAACTAACTCATGGACACATGGCACAAGTAGGACGAGCCACTTGGAGTGTGGAAAATAATGACACCTTGCAAATTAATCAAGCAAGTGAGAATCCAAAATGCAATTCCCCTTGGCTTGCTCCCTAGCTGCAAATGCAAGAAACTTTGTTGACACCAAGTCGAGCTCCTCCATTGATATGTTTGGCATAGAATGCAGCTGCACTCCCATTATGTCCAAGGTTTCAAGGCACTGAGTGAAAGTATTTTCCTATCTACCTTCTTGCTTCCGAAAGCTATCCATAAAGGTCAAAAGAGAAGACATGTCATCAAGCTGGTTTTCTGTGATAATCTGCATTTCCTTGAAGTAAATATTCATCACACTTCTCTTCAATCCTTCCAAATCCAAGCCATTTGTATCATGATGCTCCTGCCCTGTTAATCCTTCAAGAGAAGTGAGGATTCTAAGCTGTATTTTCCCAAGAGAATTTTGTATAACAGCAGACTCTCCTTTCATTCCATCATATATCTTCTTCTTTGCTAACAAGGAATGATACCATTTGCTGAAATCATATGAGGCTCCTTCATCAATAACACCTTTTTGGATCAATATTTGCAGGGATACTTCCTTTAAAACCCTCAAACAAGGTATCACCTTGTCACTTATGTATTGGAAGTCTTCCCAATTATCTTCAATCTGGCAAATTTCAGTCATAAGCAAGGCTGATCTGTCATAGGTCTGAGCACATTTCTCCAAGAATTGCTCCATCTGTTTTGAGATATTGTTGATCCAACTCCTAGTTGCTTGGCTTGTGATCCTCATAGCCTCAAGATTGTCAACGGATTCCAGAGGAAGAGATGATGGTGGGATAAAAGCTTCACCTTCTTGGTGCAAGGGGGCTGTTATTTGTTGAATGAATTCTATTAATCTCAGATTTTCCAACTCTAGTCTTTCCTTCTTCTCCTCTGTTTTGTCAAACTTCTCCTTGATGGCCTTGGATGTGTCCGCTAGCTCATAAAAATCTTGTTCTATCGTGGTTGGCCCAATGTCCAACGTTGTAACATCATAGTCCATTGGAGTAATCTGATATCTAGGCTCATCCACCTTTGGGACTGCAACTTGTAAAACCTTGGATCCTGCATCATTTCTAATAATTTGAGAGTACCTTTTAGGCTTCTTTGGTGTTTTAGCTTTGCCAAACCTCTCTAAGAAGTCCTGCATGCTTTCAATCGGTTGAACTTCATCTAGTGGTTTAGATTTCTTCATCAAACTTTCAGTCAACCAATCTAGGACAGTGGATAATTCCATCCCATCTTCCAATTGAATATCATCATCAATCCCTTTCAAGGCAGAAATTATTTCATCTCCCAGCTCCTCATTGTTTTCAAGGATCTCAGTATCTCCCATGCCTTCAATCATTAGCGTGTCATCTCCTTCCAAAAACTCAGTAAAGGTTTGCTCTTGAAGAAAATCCAACTGTTCTAACTCTTGAAATTCAACCTCTTGTTCATGGTTTGGTTCAATCCCAGCAATGGACACCTCTTCTACTATTCTAATGGATAATGTACTTGAAGATGATCGAATTTCATTCACCTTTTGCTTCTTACTTTGCAATTCTTCACTGGCTGCTTCATTTTCCTTTGTTTGAAGATCTTCAATCATTGCCTTCCTCTTGCTTGGACATGGAAGTTCATCAGGACCTTCTCCAACTACTTCTCCCTGACTTTTTTCATTGCACAGCATGGCATAGGTAAAGGAGACTCCTTTTCTTAATCTGCTGATTTGATTATCCACCCATTCCCTAGAATAAGCTACAATGTCCTTCATTAATACATTCAAATCAGTCAACTCAGGTTGTGTCCAGTTGGGCAACAAGATAGATGGGCTTGTTCTTTTCCTGTTCAAATTGAGGATGCACATATTCTCCATTGTCTTTTACCTAGTCAGGAATGGGGAATAAGTCACACTTCTTCACAAGGTCTACTAGAATTCTAGACCACATCTTCTTCCTAACTCCATATTCGTCCACCAGGTTAGACCAATAGTCCTCAATCTGCATAACATGAAGGGACTTCTTCCCATGAACTCTCAAATATGGATCATAATCTGACTTCAATTTATAAGTGCCTAACTTATAAAATTGTAATTCTGATTTTGCTGTCTTGGCTGATTGCAATGAGGGGCAGACTTCTAGCATTTTCCCAATTACAACAGGAAAATCCACTCCTTGTTTGTTCTTTTTCCCTTGAATGGAATCCACATGTGCCAACTGCCTTGCAACTTCAAGCATAATAATCTTGTCCATTGGATACTGAGGGAGTTTATACGGAGCATCTATGAATCCATGAACTCTTATGTATGTGAAAGTCGGAAATTGGATGAACCAAGACCCAAATTTATCAAGCAACACCATAGCCTCTTTAGACAACCTCTTTTGGATTCCTCCTTGAAACAATCGAGTGATATACATGAGGAAGGCGTCATTGGTTATCTTATAATTGTCCTTATAATGCAACTGTAATTGTGGGTAACAATCATATGCTTTGAACGGGTTATTTCAAAGTCCAACTTCCCCTTTGCAAATCAATCATTTATACTTGGTAAACCGGGCCAAGTGTAAACTATGTAGGAACTCATGTAGAAAGTCTTGGTCTTCTCCAAGTTTCTTAACTGGAAATCAATGTTGTCACTTATTAATTTGGCCCAATTTATTGTTTTCATTCCTAATACAACCTCCTCTACGTATGAAAACATCCATACTTCAAAGAAAGCTCCCTGAGAAGTACCCATAATCTTGTTCAACATGTGGATCATGTCACTGTATTCTTCCTTAAAATCAGTGCAAATCAATCTCTTAGGTAACTTAGAACGATGCCTCTTTGATTCCTTAACCCAGTTGGAATTAATTATATCCATACAAGATTCTTTGCCTGATCAAACATGGTTTGTGATTCCTCTTGGGCCTTGTTCAACATTTTGTGACAACGAGGAATACCAAAAACTTCTCTGACTGAATCTTCTGTGAAGTACGAAAAAGTGATCCCATTAGATGCTTTAATGGATCTTGTCTGTGGATTGTATCTTCTAGCACACTCAATTATCAGCTCACTGCACTGAACTGCAGGTGGAAATCCAGCTGCTTGATGAAGTCAACATTTAACCATGTTGGCTGCAATAGGCATGGGCATTTCATGCTAAGTGTCAAACATCCTTTTCTTGTGTTGAATCACATTGAATTGCTTGAAGTTAGTATCCGCTACTTTCTTCCATTTTGATGACAATTGAGATTCTAGATAGAATTCCCTGAGAACTTCTTTCACTTGAATCTTTCTAACTCCACCTCCTAAGTTTTTCGAAATAGACATTGCACCTGTACGAAGCTTTAAGTTAGAAAAAATCCACAAATTGCAAAGAAGGCGATTTTATGGCTGGAGAATATTTAAATAAATTAATTAAAAAATTCTAGAACTCGACTGCTTAGGTTGGTTGGAGAATAAATTTTAATAAAATGAAATTTTACCAGCCTTTATCGTTTTTTAAGAACATTCAGAGAATTTTTTAAACAATTTATTGGAATTTTAGAGCTGAAAACTGAAGTTTTTGTAAATCCAAGATAAAAACTCCTTTTTCCTTCTTCAAATTCACCAGCTATGATTCTGTAGTTGCATGAGAAATCTGGAAATAGAAGAAAAATATCCAACCTTGTGCTCTGGAATCAATGTAACTTGTAGCTCAAGAAGAAAAGGACGCCTTTGGCTTAAAGAAGTTTGCCTGTGAGAAAATTTGACCTGTGAATAATGAAAAATAAACTCTCAAGCACTTCTTTTATAATAAAAACTTTCCTCATTGGCCTGGGTCGACCTCTTCTCTGATTGATTGCTTTGTTTTAAAACACAAAAAACGATCTTATCTTCCTTTTATTTTTTCAAGGGCGCCCCTTCTTGCTTGCTTGTTAAGTTTTTACATAAAAACTTAAGTTATTTCACATTCCTTGCCTTAGAAAAAATCAACCTTTAAGTGGACTTATCCACTTTGCAACTAGATTTTCTTTATTTACCAAGGTAACTCTTTGCCTTAGCTAATTTTTTCAATTTTCTCCTGGGAAATTCGACTTTCAACTGGAATTTTTATCCTTTCAAGTGGATTTCGACTTCATCATGGAATTCTTGAAGTCCCAATTCGAATTTTTCATTTGCCTTAGCCAATTTTCACTTTTAGATACATTTGCCAACTAGAATTTTGAATCATCCAACTGGATTTACTTTTGAACTTGGGCGAATTTTAACAAGACTTTTCAAATGGACAAATTTTAACTGGATTTCCCAAGTGGATTTCATTTCAATGGATGAATTTTAAATGGACTTTTCCATGATTCAACTGGATTTCTTCATGGAGTGCCCCTCCACAGACTTACGCGAATTTCATCATAATCTCCTTGCTTTTTACTTGATTTTTCTTCCTTGAAGGTGAGATTTTCAATTGATTTTCCATATTTTTGCATGCACTTTTCCTTGCTTTTCAGACCTTTGCATGTGCTTTTGCTTGCTTTTCTCATGATTTTTCCAATTTTTTAAGATTTTTGCTTGATTTTTGCCTGCTTTTTTATTCTAAGAGTGGAAACTTTCGACTCCACTGCCAGTGAGACCTAGCACTTTCTAAAAATAAAAACTTACTAAAAATAGAAAAAGCAAAAAAGCAGCTTTCTAAAAATAGTAAATCCCAGATTGGTCCAAAAATGCCAAAAACGAAAAAAACAAAAAGCAAAAAAAAAGAGTTCCTAAAAACTAGTAAGTGTCAGTATTGAGCGAAAGCACAAGCAAACCTCGTCTACCAAGCCTTCTAAGCACTTTTATGACGTTTACATCCAGTTTCAGGCTCAAATTCTCAACTTGGTTCGGGTGATGACTCCAGACTTTGACATGAAATTCCTAGAGCAACAGAACTTATGAAATTGCCACTCAAAGCTAAACCCTAAGAGCAAACCACCAAGGGTCCTCATTTGCAATGGGGCGATTTGTGAAATAGGTCACAAGGGTCCTATGTACCGTGGATTGATTGGATCGTTGTTGTATCTAGTGAATACTAGACCAGATCTTTGCTATGCAGTGAGTGCACTTAGTCAGTTCATGTGTGAACCAAAGAAAATACATCTAGTTGCAACAAAGCATATCCTGAGATACTTGCATGGCACAGTTGGGTATGGCTTGAGATATTCGCGATGGACTTGAAGCTATGGATATTACGATTGATTGGGTAGGGTGTCTTTACGCTACGATCGGAAGAAGCTCCGGATGTTGTTTTGAGATTTGGAACTGCTATGATCTCCTGATTCTAGCGAGTAGTCTTGATAGCCTTGCACCATAGAGGCCGAGTATATTTGTAGCTTGTCGGCTGGCGGCTCGAGAAACAATGTGAGGCGAAGCAACGTAGGATTGTTCGGGCAATCATTGGAGCCAACTGTCATTCATTGTGATAATCAAAGTTGTGTGAAGCTTTCTGTCAATCCTGTGTTTCATGACAAAACAAAACATGTTGAGATCAAATATCACTACATCCGAGATATGGTATTGAGGAAAGCAATCCAGTTGAGACACATTAGCCATGATGAGCAAACGGCCGATATTCTCACCAAGCCTCTCTCCAAAATAAAGTTTGTGTACTTTTGAGACAAGCTTGGAGTTGTGGAGAATGAAGCCCTAGCTGAGAGGGAGACTCAACTTCAGTTTTCTTCTGTGATTTGCTTTAATGCATTTCTCTCTGTGAGAGAGATTTGAGGTGCAAGCCCTTGTTAATGCATCTTTCTCTGTGAGAGAAATTTGAGGTGAAAGCCCTTGTTCCACCCTCTAGGAGTAGCCATGGTGGATGTCATGTTGAGTGAATCCATGACATCACTTGTGTTTATCCACCTCTAGGAGTAGCCATGGTGGACATCATGATGAGGTGACGACATCACGTTGAGTGATTCCGTGATGGGCACTTGTGCACATATGCCATATATGGGAGTAGCCATGGTGGTTGATATCACGTTGGCGTGATATGTTCCTCCACATATGGGTGTACCCATTGTGGAGTGTCATGTTGAAGGGTCGACGTTGTATAGGAAATAAATTTCATATAGCCTAACGGCTATTCATTTATTTCATTTATTGAAGTGAAGAGGCACTTCACTTGACAAAGTATTATATTTCATTTTTGGGCCGACTCTCCTTGTAATTCGCACCATTATTTGTAAATACAATTTCATATAGTGGTCGACCTTGTTCATGAAGAGGTGCGACCTCTTCCTCACCTTGTATTTATATGAGTTCACTTCATTCATTCATGGCATCAATTTACACATTCATCCATTCCTTGTTTCTCAAGTGTGAATTCTTATAGAAGTGCGAATACTTGGAGAAGTGCGAACTGTTCAAGAGCAGATTGAAGACTATAAGGAGGCTGTTATATCATCATAGAAGAAGTTGTATTATCCTCTAGATATCGCATCACTTTGGTGCTGTGTTTGGCCTCATTATCGGCCTCATTGTAAAAGAGATCATTGTTTTACATTCAATATATAAGTGATATATTGTTGCTGGGTTTTTCTCCCTCAAGTGGAGGGTTTTCCCAGGGTATATGCTGTGTCATTTGTCTGAATTTGAATTAAATTTCTGCTTTTTATATCTGATCATAAAACTAACATGCACAACATTAACACTCTCTTCATTATTGTTGACCTAAATTTGAATTACTCTCTTCATATGTGTTGAATGTTGACATTCAACACTCTGCACTTTCTCCTATCCTTCTTATGATGCAAGATTTTTCTTCAATGTTCACACAATTTCTTCTGCTGTTCTGATTTACACAGCCTTTATATATCTTTGTTTTACCAAAGAGATGCACCCCTTTGAATTGAGTTGACCATCCAATCGGTCATGTCTTTTAGTTACGCTTAATGATTGTTTACTAAATATAATTGTTGCTCCTCTAGCCGCTGCCTCCTAATTCTGAGATTGGCTTTATTAATAATTCTTTCAGTATCTAATCTTTGTCTCCTCAATCCCCATCACATTAAGTCTTAAATTTCAAAGATATCATTATCAACTCTTATGAGTTGTGGTGCCCATGTATCTCGTCATTCTTTCATCTTCTCTTATCCTTGACTGAAGGCACATAGTTTACTCATCAAAATATTTGTTCAGCTCATTATCTCGATGAAGGATGCAGCTCGCAATACCGCTCAAAACACACAGGTTCCAAGCATGCCACTAATGCCCAATATCCAGATGGAGCCCGACATGAATGCAATGAGAGTTTGCCCGACAATCCTCTATAGATCCCCTCTTTAATCTTTCAGCGGTTGTGTTCACAAATTTGGATCAAGAGACTAACATAAATATTGAATATAGAGTCCACCGCTCGCACCTGGGTTTGATTAGTTCGTTGTCTCTAAATATGCACAACCCATATCTTAAATACGGCTTCCAAATATTATGATATCTCATTAATACCAACGCTTATGTCAAACTATCTTCTTAGCCCGATAAATTAAAGCAGACATGCAAATAGGTCCCGATAGGCAGCTAACAATGGTTTTGTCTTCCAAATTCCACGTCAACCTCCGGTGACAATACATGCTAAGTTAGAGGATGCGCTTTTATTAAATCAAGGAGACACTTGTTACCTTCAGCCAGAGTGGATGTTCAATATGTCCCTCTCTTCATATGAATCTTTGAATATATAAAGTCCAAATAATTTATTATTGATCAGATTAATCAATCAATAAAAATTGGGGCATTACACACTGAATGTAATTTGATGATGCTAATATATTGGCCTTTGGTCATTGCAATTTCCCTCAAGATTTCTCTTTCATACCGATGACAATCTTGACATCAAATCTTTTCTTTGACATTAATTACGATATTCAACGATCTTGGTCAATGCCTTTGATATCAATGACAATATTGCCTTCTACCTTCTCAACTTGACATCAATGACAATATTTCCAACATAATCCATACCGTTACCTGAACCCATACCTGTAGCTTGGGCTGGATGGTCTCTTTAGGCTAAACCTTGTGGAGGATGATCAAAAAGTTTATTTCACCACACTTACTTAGAGGGACTACCATTTGATTTGTGATGGATGGTTGAGCACTAAACGGAGGAGGCTGAGGAGGGTGGTTACCAAAGCCTAAACAGCTGGGAACAAATAGCAATTGCTGACCTTGGTAATTTTGAAGCCTACATCCAAGAATACTCTTTCTTGGCAATCAAAAATATGAAGCAGCAGGGCACAATAATATTCTAGAGGTTTTGTCATGTAAGTTTGTTGGTATAGAGGATTTCTCCTCCAATATAGAAGCCCAAATATTTAATCTGGTGATACATTAAGGCCTTGAAGCCTAGTTCTTTTGAGGAATCCATTACATGGAGTCCTATTCAGAAGCAGTAAGCAGTAAGTACACCAATCTTTCACTTCCAAATCTTATTTGCCAGTCAAGAATGATTAAAGAGTTATGGACATTTTAAAATTTCTGCACGTTCATCACTACTCAGCTTAAAGCTAGAGTATGGATATTTTAAATTTCCTGCAAGTTCATCAAACACAGCTTGAAGTTAGAATAATGGATCCAGCAGTTAAGGGTGGTTTGAGATATAGAGGATTTGTTACACATGGTGAAGGGGCAGAAATGTAAGATAGTGAAAATCCAAATAATGGAGATTCTAGACGAGGACCAATGAGAGAGTCTATTACAGAAACTTCAGTTGAAGAGGAAGATAGAAAGGAAAATTTAGAAGAGCCTGCACAATAGAGTAATTGTACAAATCATGTTACATCAGTGCCATCTTAGGTACTGGCACATGTTACAATGAGCACGAGTCCCTTTGTGTCAATGGTCATATCGGTGAGGAAGAAGAATGGTTTGTTTAAGAGCATCTATTACATGGAAGCACCCAAGGAAGACTATAAAGATTAAGAATCAATATCCTCTTCTATTTGTTGATGAGATATTGGGTGAATTACATGGGCAGTTTTGTTCACAAAAAATGATTTATTAGCAGGGTATCAAATCAGGGTAAGAGAAAGTGACCAGTACAAGACTGCCTTAAGCTCTCAAGGTGTTCACTTCAAATTTGAAGACAGGCCTTTCGGGCTCACAAATGCCTCCATCAACTTTCAATGCAAAGTGAGCAAAATTATTAAGCCTTATTTGAAGAGCATAGTCCTTGAAGTTTTTGATAATATTCTGATTTATGATAGAAATACGGAAGAACATCTCCATCATTTACAGACATTTCAGAATTGTTGCAGGAAAAAGTTACCATTTTTTCTGAAGAATCGAAATTGTTCTTTTGCAAAATGTGAACTTGTGTACTTTGGACACATTATTGGCAAAGCAGGATTGAAAGTTGAGACTGCAAAAATTTAGACCATTTATGATTAGGCTATACCTAGAGTTAGAAATGTAAGGCGCTAAGAGGAATTCTAGGTCTATGTATTTTCCGCAGGAAGTTCATAAAAGACTTTGGAGGCTTCACAGCCCTACTTTCTGACTTAACAGAAAGGATCAGTTCCATTAGACTGAGACAGCTGATTCTCTGTTTACCTAATGAAAAAAGTGATGGCATCCAGATTCTTCATAGCCTTTTGTGGTTGAATGTGATGCTTCATGAACAGGCATAGGGCAGTTCTTATGCAGAATGAATGACTTATTATTTTTGAAAGCAGGAAAATGACTGAAAGAGAGAAACTCTTGTTTATTCACTGGGATACTTGCCAGGTACTACGAGAGTAAACGGATGAACTTACAGAACATAGAACAGAAATAGAGATCATCTAAGAACACATAGTGCACAGAAGAGATGTTTCATTCATTCATTAAGTATGGCAGTAATTACATCACAGCATCATCTGTCCTGACTACAAATGAAATGAGGACATAAATAGCCAGCCGAGGTTGGTTAAGATACCAACCATTGGCAACGCTTCCTAACTACCCAACCGTCGGACTAATTGTCGATTACATTAATCTGTGCAAAGTATTATTCTATTTTATTTTATACATACTACTAGTACAGCCGACTACAACATAATTATTTATTAACACGGCCATCTACATCATCCCCCCCTAAAAACAAGTCGTCTTCCAGACAACTACTACAAAAACTGGAAGACCACTACCCAGAACTAAAACTAATGAGAAGTTTGGTGAGAGGACATCCCTAGAGCTAGGTATACTAAGGAGGTTGGGGTGGTTGTTTGCGCACTCCGTTGTCAAAGCTAGTAGACTTCCTCCGTCCTGAGCTTCAGGTGGTGTGCAGCCTTCAACTCATTCTCCCTAGCTGTTTTCACCAAGTGGACTGCCTCCCTAAGGCATTGGTTGATCTTTGCCATTTCTTGGTCTTTTTCCCCAACCTGCTTGGCCAACTCCTCCTCCAAGGCCTGTATCTTCTTTTCCTTTCCCAACAACTCTGTGTCCCTAGCTGCCACTTTTGTTCTTTCCTCCTCTAATAGGTGAGCATGCTACTAAAGCTCACTCTAAAGGTGCTAGTTAAGGGAATCCGCCTCTATACGAATCTTTTGGGAGATGGCTATAGCCTCATCGACCCTGGTGATCAATCTCGAATTTCTTACTTCCTGCTCTTTGAACATATGAAACAACTCTCTGTGGGCCCTCTCCATGCCAAAAAGATGGGCTCTCAACTTGCCATCCTTCCCTTGGAATGTTGGCCTGTCTAGGAACCAGGTTGCCAACATTTCTGGTGTGTCCACCCCTAGCCAACCCTTTTCTGTAAAAATGCTTAAGAATTCCTTTTTGTAGTCTTCCTTCATAAATTTCAAGATCCTTCGTGCCTCCTGCCATGCTACGGGAGAGTGGTTGTGATCTAGAGTTTTGGCAATGTCTGACACTTCCTAGATCACGACTGCGATGGGTTCTAAGTCCTTCAAGTACCTCTCGATGGTTCCCATTGGATCTTCCCTATTTGGTTTGGCGATTTCAACAAGGATACCTTCTGAAACATTTGAATCTCCCTCTGCATCACTTGATTCCTCTTTTGTGGATTCAGAAGTTACTGGCTAAGGTGTGGGAGGGTTGGTGGTTGGCCTCTTATCATCATGCTCCCTTGGTTGTGTAGGCTCCTCTACTCCTGGTGTAGCCTCCGCAACTTCTCCCACAAGCTTCAGTTTTGTCGTGTGAGTGAGAACTTGCTCAATGATCGGCAATGTGGCATTCAACTATACACTCCCTACTGAAGATGGTACAACAGCCGGTTGCTCCATCTCTACCTCCATATGTTGTGGTGAGAGAATGGGTGACATATCTTCTACCCAGATGGGGGAACCAAGTAGCTCTAACCAGCTGTCCACATGAGGTATCTCCACTACCATGTTGGTTGCCTCTATTCCCTCGACTGCCACTATTGGAATCAACATGTCAACTGCTGCTAGAGTCTCTATTGCCATTGTGGAACTGAAGTGTCAACTACTGCTACAGCCTCGGCTACCAATACTGGAACTAAAGTGTCGGTTGTTACTACAACCTCGGCTGCCACTATTGGGTCCAATTTTTGAGCCTCATTCTCTAGATGTATAATTTCAACCGATTGCACATCCCCAAGTGTGGTGCTCGCCATGGAAGAAGTTACATCTATCTATTCATACTCGTCACTACTTTCGTCCTCCTTACTCTCTTTCTTGTTTTTGTTTCTTCACCAATTGCCCAGGCTTCTAGGGAAGTCCACTAAAACACAGTTGGCCATGCCTTGTCATAATCAATAGCAGGCTACAATTTGCCCAATTTGGTACTCAACACTTGATTATATACTGCATCCAAGAACAACGTTATAGTGTGTTGAGTCATATAAAAGGCCTTATGCTTACAGGCCAAAAACTCCCTTATCCTTTCAGATAGATAATAGGCCTAGTTATGTGTGAAAGTTGTATCTTAACATAGTTTATGATTTTGACTATT
Source organism: Sequoia sempervirens (assembly GCA_007258455.2). Classification (NCBI taxonomy): domain Eukaryota; kingdom Viridiplantae; phylum Streptophyta; class Pinopsida; order Cupressales; family Cupressaceae; genus Sequoia; species Sequoia sempervirens. The sequence continues at coordinate 13,359 of VDFB02232751.1, forward strand.
CAATATTCATAAAAAGCTTGACATAGTGACAGATCATGTACAATCATGTTTTGTACTTAGTTAGGTTTTAATACTTGTTTCAGTATTGATTTTGGGTTTACTTACCTCTCTTTGGTATACGTTGATGGTGGGGTGAATCCATTGGATAGAATTATTCCTTTATATCCATTTCTTGAAGGAATCACCACCCTTCACAATAAATGAGTCACTACCCTTCATAGTAAATGAATCACCACCCTCCATTACAAAGGAGTCATAGTCTTTCACATTTGAATGGTCACAATTTTTCACCTTTGAAGAGTCACAATCTTTCTCACATCATCACTTTTCGTGAAAGCCTAATTTAATTCATTTGCAAAATCGCTTAAGGTTCTATTCTCAATTGAATTCTTCAATGATGTCATGGATGCCTTTCTCAAGTGAAATGTTCTCCCTTTTATATCACAAGTTTGAGGGAATCACACCTTTTCACTTCAATAGTTACAATTCTTCATTATTGCATTTGGATACTAACAATAATTCAATTTTAGATAAGTTAATTTGTTGCTTCTCAACCCAAGAAGCATTTTGATAGACAACATTTTTAACATTTTCATAGATTTTAAGCATAAAGTAATCAAAAACACGCATGGAATTATCTTGTTGAAGACACATACGGCATGAAGCAAACATATAGATAATGCAATACACAAAGTATACACATAAATACACATAGGGCACAAAGCATGTACATAAATACATGTAAGTCATGAAGTATATGCATGAATACACGTAAGTCACAATGTATACACATGAATACACGTAAGTTGCAAAGTATACACATGAATACACATAAGTCGCAAAGTATACACATGAATACACGTAAGTCATGAAATATACACATGAATACATGTAAGTCACACATAAATTGCAAAGTATACACATAAGTCACACATAAATCGCAAAGTATACACATGAATACACGTAAGTCACAAAGTATACACATGAATGGCATGTGCATATAGAAATGCATTATTGGCCTACTTAAGAAGGCTGAATAGTTAATTCGAATTGAATGATGGTTAAAGTCGGTTTGTCCCATAGGCTAGCAAAATTAAGGCTCTGATACCATTGCAATGTCCCCTTTTTGAATAACCCTAAATCTTGCCCTAGAATCACAAGTATAATGTAGTTAGGGTTATATCTTACCAATTAAATGCCTTAAGCAAGATAAATCTTGGTTTAGGTCTTGCAATCATATTAAATAATATTGGAATATAATTCATATGATCAAACATATCTAATAAATGTCTTATCTATTTAAACCATGTACATACATAATTATTTCAAATAATATAAACCACACAATATCCATAATGCACATTGGAAGTTGGATCATAATGGGACTTGGATAAGGAGCATGATAAGTCCGCCCAAAGCTATCCATACAAAACCTAAGAGCAGATATACCATCTCTCTTGACCCCCAAGTGGCAGACACACAGTCATCCAACATGGGATGGCGTACTTGGTGGACAAACTCGTATTTGCATTTTGCAATCCCTATCCTTGTTGCCTTATCCATCCCTCTTATGATCAACAACCAATCCATGTAGAGATTGGGGAGAAACTACAATAGGAGGTTGGTAGATTCCCCTTTCTAAGCCCAAGGGTAGATACTCACCCTCTTGGCCCCAAGTGGCCAGCTTGGAGTGGCGTACTTAGAAAGAAATCTAGTATCTGCTCACCTTACTAGAATTTCCCCCATTCCCCTCATGGTTGCATTGAAGAGAATTACAAACATTACATATATTTAGATTTATAGAGATTATACTATAATAAATATATCACAATAACCATGATAGAGCATACCACAATATCTATTAAAACATAGGATTGCTATATTCTAAGATGCAAATATATTAACACTTGTTGACTTTTTCCTTTGTCTACTGAGTGCAGATAATTATGTTTGATCTGCTCCAATTGCCTTGCTATTCGATCTGTTTTAATATACAAAAGATATTGCTTAAAGAGAAACAAATAGATTAAGTTAATTGAATAATTACTATAAGGATTAATAATTACTGCAAGCATCATTATTGCATAATCATATAATATATATGTATATTTCATCATATATATAATTATATTCAACTTACTTCCCTTATTGATTTAACATTTATCTTCGTTTATCTCTCATCGAACTATCTTCTTCTTCATATATACTTCTTGATATCAATTCGTTATTATGTTTAGGGGCTGCTGCCTTTCTGAGTGTAGACTATTATTTATTTCTTATCAGACTTTTTTTATTTTCCTTTCCTTCATTCATGTTCTTCCACCAATTGTTTCCCCTCCTCATAAACCTCTCATGGAAGGTGAGTAGTCACATCCTTAATGGTCATTGCATCCCTTGCAAAGGATGCATCCTTTCTTTAATCATTGCCTTATACAATACTAATCGCTGCCCTCTTATAATCAATGCCCTTTTCCTTTTTAACTGCTGTCTCATTAATTATAGTCGATGCTTATCAATTACTGCCCCTTCTATTAAGACTCATCCCTGCCCATAATCTTATTTAATATCTTCCTTGAATCGCTGGCTGCTCATAAATGTATTTTCTTTTAATATATATATTATTTATGTTTATATTAATATATTGTATATTTCCTTATTTTAACATATTTATTTTTATATTAGTTTTATATGTATATTTTATTTTATTATATTATAATAATTATAATTATAATAATATTAAATTGCTAGTATTTATTTTTATATTTTAATATTTATATTGTCATTTATTTTATTTATTAATTTATTTTCATTTCAAATTTTGGGAGCATGACAGCACTGCAAGCTATTTTCACAATTGGACTAGGCTTCAAGGAGGATATCTTAGCAAAATATGCCAAGGATTTAAAATCTACTTCAATGCTACAAGATCCTAAAAGGACAGATCAGGACGGCACATGTACCATTTCAGTCGACCTGATTTGGTATAAGAATTGTATCTCCTTGTAACCAATTCTCAGTTTAAGAAGAATCTTCTCAAGGGAATGTCGTTTCTTTCTCCCATCACTAGTCATAGTGGTTTTTTCAAGACCTACTGTGGTATAAGAAATTCTTTTTAGTGTAAGGGGCTAAAGAGATGCAAATTGTTTTGTGACATCTTGTGAAATATGCCAAAGAAATAAGACTAATATGTAAAAAGCAGAGAAACAAGACTCACCTGGACTCAGAGAATCCCGAGTTGAGTCACCCCAACCAAGTCTAGGGGGGCTCGAAATCAGACTCAGCCAAGTCCAGACAAGTCCTAGCGAGACTCATCGAGTCTCTCAAACTCGCCGGACTCGCCGAGTTCGAGCGAGTCCCGTCAGGCAGACTTGCACAGGCAGGTTTGAAAAGTGCAAAAAAAACATAAAATTTAAACTTGTCTTTTTTTACTTATTGTGAATGCAAAATGATGTACACCCCCAAACCCCCACAAGGGGTGCTGCCCCTCGACCCCACTAGGGGCATTGCCCCCAGACCCCCACAAGGGGTGTTGCCCCTCAACCCCACTGGGGGCACTGCCCCCAAGACCCCACAGAGGGTGCTGCCCCTCAACCCATTTAGGGCAATTACCCTCAAACTTGAGATTATGGCTATTGCATCATCCAGGACCTATCTTAGACGCATTCGTAGGAAGGATGTAGGCTCCTTTGAGCCATAGACTTCTAGTTATTGTTTTGATATTTCATATTTGTTTGGAATGTTTGATGTCATGGATTTCCTATTCCATGAGTTTGTATACATTTGAGTCTTTGACTATATATCTAAGTGTTCTATTTCCTTCAGCAACTCAACTACAATTTGCGTTTATACTTATGTGATTGATGTATACTTTTCTATGTGTTCAAATTAGCTTCTATTTGATGATGTTATTGTCTCTTTAAGGTTTATTCAATAAAGGGTGCATGAAACAAGTTTTAAATCCTTAAAAAATCTCTAAATTTCTTGGTTTTTTCACTTTGCCGAGTCTGCGCTGAATCTGGGTGCCGAGTGTTGAGTCCCGAGTCAAGTCACCCTTGCCAAGTCCACGCCAAGTCCGAGTCTTGTAACTATGGTAAAAAGTTTAGGTCCGTTGCATACCTCACCAATTACCAATAAAAAGGGAATCGCTTAGCTGTTAATAAAATGCTCACTATCTATCATTTATATCTCGTCTATATTTATACCTGTTTTCTTTCCACAAAACCATCTCCATTGTACAGATGTGCGAGTTCCCAGAAATCCTTTGTTCATTTTTAACTTTGAAGTGATCATCTAGCTGGTATTTTTGTTCTATTCTTGTCTTCATCAGTGAGACTTGAGCTAGATAATGTGCTAGACAAGGGTGTATTACTTATGGTACTCAAACCTAGTTACTCTTCTTGACACATGGTACTCCTCTTAACTTGACATAATGGCATTTGTCCTTATTATTGTCCTATCAAGGAGTAGATTCCAGACACATTGACTAAACCACTTAGTACAGATATTCCAAGCCAATACATTATGGCATAGCTACAAGTGTTCTATATCCTTCATCCTGTTATGCAGTAAATTGAAAGTGTATAGAACACTTGTAACTACACCATAACGTATTGCTTGGAAATCTAGTTCAAATTTTGAATAAACACAAACATCTGTTCTTCACCAAAAAAATTCCTTCAAATTTGTAAATGGAAAAATCCAAAAATCTGAACAAAAATATGACCCACGAATCAGAGAAAATAGCAAAACCACAAAAAATTAGATTTTCAAAATCAAAGTGCTGCAGACCATAGGAAAACCATTTCTCATCGCTGCTGGCATGATTTCCAAGCAAAAACTATTTGCATTTACCCAACCGAAAGCATAAGGCTTCACCTATAAGGCACAGAGTAACATGCAAACATCCTTGTGCATTAATGCATATCCATACCATGTTTTGAAGCTTTCATTTTGCCACTGGTTGAAGAATAATTTATAGAACAAATCTTTATGCAAAAATGCATATAAAACTTGATGTAAGAAGGCAGAGCAAGCATATTGATGTTTCTATGTTTCAATAACTCTATTGGCGTGATGTAATGCTCATAATATCTCTTATATAGTGGCATGACGCAAGTAATTGCACTCTTCCTAGAGTTTTCTTTCCCTTGAGGGTTTCTCCAGCTCTAGTTTGGCATATATGTCTCTTGTTCATAGTGTGGGTTCTTTGTTAGGTATTCCCTTTCATTTACTACAGTTTAGGCATGTTATTGGCAATGTTTATGTGGCATTTGGTTTTCATTGCAATGGAAGTAATTTGTATGTTTTGAGGAGAGCAATTATATCTGTATGTTGGTGACAGTTTGAGGCATAACATTCAGCTCTTTATGGATCAGGTGGTATTACAGCATAAGATCACTCAAAAGGGAGATGTGAATGTGGTATGCCATCCAATAGATGGCGTGGAAGTGACAATCTTGAATCCTCTGAGTCTGAAATTGGTCCTACAACTTGGGTAAGAGACAATAAGGTGAGAATTGAGAGGGTTGAAGGTGATGTAGCAAGAATTTCCAGTATGGTGAACAAAATAAATAGGTTGGAATCCATTCTACTTGCTTTAATAGAGAAATTGGGAAAGGAGAAACCTCATGAAGAAGAAAGAATTGGAACAAAGAGAAATGTCAAAAGGCAGATTCTTTTAGGCTGAAGCTGAAATTGATATTCAGCCATGTGATGGAGAATCGGTGCTGAGCTGGATTCTGCAGATGGAAGTCTATTTTAGTCTACATAAGCTCACCCCACACAAGCAAATATTTTTGGCATGTTTCAAATTTACAGGCCATGCTTTGACATGGTATCAAAGTTATTCATTGTCATCGCAATGTAGCAAAGTTGCATCAATTTCAAAGTGGGATGACTTCAAATCTCTACTAAGGAAGCAGTTTTATGCCATTATACATGAGGAAGAGCAAGTAATGCAGTGGCACTACTTCTGTCAAAGGCAAGGACAACGTTTACATGAGTAGACAAATGAATTTTGGAAGCGGGTTGTTTGATTGGGGAAAGAGAGCAAGGTTCCAATTACGATGCTTCTAGCTCGTGAAGTGATAATTGAAGAAAGGGGTGATATCAGATTTTGAGAGTAGAAAATGAGGGCAAACCCCCAATGTGAAGCCAATTGTGAAAGAATTTGATGCACAGCATTAAAGTTTTGGATTGGCCATATTTGTAGAAATGAAACTCAACCAAAATATTGTAGTCAAATGATGAAAGGGCTACTAAAATGCATTGCTCTTGGTGTGAATTCATTTATGGTTAGAATAACGAAAACAAAGGAATAATAGCACTGCAATGACAAACCTTTTAAAATAAAGAGTATATCTCAACAGAGGTGCATTACTGTCCGGTAAGATACATTTGATAGAGAGCAAACTTGTGGCAGGAGAGGTGTAGGTCACTGAGCAAGGGGATGTGAGACTGGGATTGCCTATCTATATATTGCATTGGCATTTGTAGATCCAGTGCCAAGGCCATCAGATCAATAGTTAAGTAGGTTGGCAGTGTAATAAATGCATTGACATGGATTGAAGTTGTCCCTATTTCAATCAAACAAAACAGCTCTACATTGGGTGGGTATAAATATTGCTTCATAATACTTACTGATTATATTTCTTGGACTCATCAATAAACCCATGTATTTATTTTATAAGGATATGAAGCATGTCAACAAAGTAATTACAAAAAGGTTTCCAGATTTTATATATCATCCTGCAAATGTAGATATGAGTTGAATTATGACAGGCATTACAGATGAAAATCTTCAGATAGCATACCTGCTCCTTGCGATTGTGACACCCGTGGTGAGCAATGAACCATTCCAACAATTTAGGCAGAGACATTATTTTGAGGAGCAGCAATTTACAGTGTCATAGTTACAAGTGCCAAGATAGACATGCATACAATGTTGGAAAGCACAGACGTAGCACACAAATGTTTGACAGAATGCCTTAAGGAAAGACAGATTCATGGAATATCATAGTTGCAGGTTATGGACAAAATGAATTTGTTGAAAGGTTTAAGAGATCTTCCGTAAATGCAATTGGTAGGTATAGCGCGAAACTCCAACATCTACCATGCCTGTGCCAAAATGAGAACTTTGGAACTGACAATGGACACTCGACAAGATGCACATGAAAAAGGAATTCGACAGATACCAAAGTGGTAACCGCCCAAAAGACTTGCATGCAGAAGGTGGAAACATAAGAAAAGCAATACGTCTGAGAAAGACAGTTCCATTTAAATTTTCCTCCAGATAATTTCCCCACCGTCAGTTAACTCAAGGACTGTACTTAGGTACAGAAGGAATTCGTTTTCTCAAAGATATATGGTGTCGTGGAATGCTATGATTGCAGGATATGCTCAAAATGTGTCTGTTGAAAAGGATTTAGAAACTTTTAACCAAATGCGATTGGCAGGTGTAAAGCCAGCCTCCGCATTCTTTGCGGACATGCTCCCAGCCTGTGGCAAAACGGGAGCTTTGGAACAAGGTATGCCGGTATGGACATCTATCACAGCATAAACCATAGAGGAATTTTGACAAATGTTGTAATAGCACGACTGATTTGAAGCTAACTCTAATTTTTAAAAAAGAATGGAGACAGATGTTCATAAGAGAAGCACATACCTCACGAACCCAGGGCCAACTCGCTTTCTGTATAGTTCCCCTGCGAAGGCATAAATTTGATATCGCCTAGTAATTTCAACTGTATACCGATTTCCACCGAGCTGCTTCCTAGATACTCACAGACCACGTAGACAGCATTGGTAATGATGGTGTAGAACAGGTGATCACCATCTCCCAATGTGCATGCCTCCATACGTGCCCACCAGAGAGCCCTAGAAACAGAACATTAGGAAACCATAAAAAAAATTCTCTGCTCATTTTTTATTGGCCTCCAAATTATTTCCTTCAAATTTGTAAAGGGAAAAAACTAAAAACCTCCGCGAAAAATGACCCGCCAATCAGACAAAATAGGAAAACGAAAAATATTAGATTATATTGGCAAGATTCGCAAGAAAAATAATTTGCATTTGCCCACCCAAAACATAAGTCTAACAAGAGAAGGAAATTAAAACTAGCGATTGCATTTTAGGTGTGTAATGGGGTATGTCTAACAATTGTATGGTTGTATTAGAGTTCGAGTTTGTGTAGACATACTGATTGAAATA
>VDFB02232752.1:0-42607 GCA_007258455.2 Sequoia sempervirens
CTCTCTTCATCCCTCCCTCCTCTCTCCCACCCTCTCCAACTCTCTTGCACCCTCTCCCACCCTCTGCCACTCTCACACCCTCTCTCCCACCCTCTCACCCACTCTCCCACACTCTCTCCCACTCTCTTCCTCCGTCCTGTTGGAACTGTAAAAATATGATGATTTTTACATATCTTTCATCCCCCTAAGTCTCCATTTGAGTCCTACCTTAGGAACATTTTCCTCATTTTATGATATTTTAACCCATATTTTGGTTGTGTGACCCCATAGAATCGATCGAGTCATGCATTTTTCATGTTGTGGTCCATATCAGTATAGGTCTATCTAGGTCTCCTCGACACATGTTGCTTGTGTGTTAACATATGTTTGCTGCAGTTGATTGGAAAGACTTGTTCATTGTTACAGTGATCGACATTCACCTGTAGGTTTCTATGGGCATGACTTTCACCTGGTTTCAGTGATTGTTTGCTGCAGTTGATTGGAAAGACTTGTTCATTGTTACAGTGATCGACATTCACCTATAGGTTTCTATGGGCATGACTTTCACCTGGTTTCAGCGATTGAGGAGGAACCTATCGGCAAGAGTTTGGTTGTCGAGATAATGTCTCATCAATTTTGAATTATCTCCCCAACTAATGCATGTGGAGGTTCATTGGCGAGAGCTTGGAGATATCATAATGTGATCTCGACAAGGTTGTTATGTCTTGTCGACATGGGGTTTTCGTCAACATGTTCTTGAGGAGAGTCTTAACGAACAACACATGGATGGTTTCTTTAGCCAAACATATTGCTTTTGGTGTGAGTTCATAGCGAATATACATTGTCACACTGACCAGTGGTGGGAGGATGCATATTGGTAAGAGTTGAGGCTTTCGAAGTAATCTCTTGGTGAGTGACCTTTGGTCTTGCCGATAACACAATGAGGACTTTGTCGGGATGAAAATTGGATTGTCTCAGTGACACACAAGATGGATAAAGTCTTTCGGTAAAACAAAGTGCACTCTATATGAGGTCTCCCCAATGTTGGTATGTTATGGTGACCCACATAAGATAAAAGAATACATCGGCGAGAGAACCAATTTGTCATAGCGACTCATGATAAATGAAGATTTTCGGTAAAGCAAATTATAATCTGTGAGATTTCTCTTCGATATCTCAAGGTTATAGTGAAATGGATGAAGCAAGGAAGCATGTTTTGGTAAGAAAATTTCTTATGTCTTAGTGACAGGGAGATGGTGTTCGGGGTGACTCTTGGTATAATGAAGCATTATCTACATGATGTTTCCCCGACTCCATGAGGTCATAGCAAAACACATTGGGATACCTAGAGGATTGTCTTTGGTTTCGGCATAACAAATAGAATGCTACAGCAACATGCAAGAGGAAAAAGGACGCATATCGATGAAACATAATGAGATCAAAACTAGGAAACACGAGCGCACTATAATGTGAGCGCGTTATATTTTGCTTTGGGAATCCCTGAGCTTTAGCATTGGTAGTTGCCTTGGAATACCAACCCAAAGGCTTGGAGGGCATTCCCAATCACCAGAGACATGTTTTTGCAAATTCTATAATTTTTTCACATAATCGGGTTCATGCTCACCATCAGGATTGCATCTGGTTCAATATCGATAAAACAAAACACATGGGTAATGTTAGGTTCTCTCTTAGCTATCCAATGATGTAATTTTTTTCACTTTTTAACAATTTTAAGCCTTTCATCCATAATTTCTTTTATTTGTATGTCTCTTTTTCTCCAAAAAGCAGTGTTTTGTTTTTTTTGTTTGTTATAAATTAACCATTCATCAAAATTTCAAATAAATTACATTTTTAGAAACTAGACTCTATTCTACATTTAAAAAAAAAAAAAATTTAAAAATCAATTACCTTCAAAAAATTTTAGGGGGAGCACAACCAAAATTTTGCTTTTCAGGAAGTGCCCACTTAGAAAATTAGTAAAAAGTGAAATATTCATTAAAAAATTATCAGAAAAATTGTGCATCAACTAGATACTGTTAGCTAACCTTTGACAGTAGCGATTTTAAAAATACTACAAAAAAGTTCACCGTGCTCAGGTCGTACAAGAGTTGCTATGTTATGTTTTCTGACAAAAATAGCACCAATTTGTGTATATCCCTCTTTTAAACCCCTTAATCTCAACCATTTTCAAAATAAATTAGTAGTTTAGAAAGTAGACTCAGAGCACTTTGATCCTTGTTTTTGTTCCATCTCAAAATTTTGAGTGTAACTATCTTCAATTTCATGTCCAAGGTCAGTATTTCCTGATTTCAGAAAAAAAGTGGTCACTTAAGCACCCTTTTTGGGAACCATCTTGGTGCACTTACCCTTTAACATGTATTCATCTATTAATTAAATAAACTTAATTATTTAATTAATTCACATTATCTTTACTCTATCCTGATTAATTAAATAAAAATTCTTTATTTAATTACGTCACTAATTAACTTTATTCTCCTTGTTAAATTAAATAAATTCTTATTTAATTTATCTTTATCATATTTTTGACTATAATTAAATAAATACCTTAATACTTTAATTATTCATTTAACCTTTTCTTCAGTCAATTAAATAAATCTTATTTATTTAATTTATTCTTTAAATGTTGAATCTTGAATTAAATAATAATTTAATTCATAAAAGTCTATTTTTAACATAATCCTCAATATTTAGATAAATATTTAAGTTATATAAGTATTCATTTCCACTTGACTCGAAATCTATTTGAATCAGTGAGTTATCTCCTGATTTAATGTATGAGTGTCTTTCGTGAATAAACTCTTTGTCATAACCAGTCAGTTATCTAGTTCTAACTCGTATGCATGTATACATTTATTAATTAAATATCTTTATTTAATTAATTAATTTATGTGTGCGTATGAACATATTGTTTCTGTTATTTTATCTTTATCTTTGTTATGTAAACATTATTCTTCTATTTTTTGAATACTTTCAACTAGAGATTAAATAATTATTTAATCTTTATCTCTATTCTTAGGTTTTATCACTCATGTCAGTACTAACACTTATCTTAATGCATGTCAAATATTTTAATCTAAATTGTTTGTTTATCTTTAATTCTTAGCCTATCATTTGAATGATCAATTTTCTATAAATTGACATGGCTTTCATCATTTCAACTCCTCTCGAAATTGTATGACTTTTGGAGCACTTGTTAATCTTCGATATTTTCTTATAATCACATATATCAAGGCTATACTTTCACACAATACTAAAAAATATGAGGGCAAGAATACCATCACAGGGAAATGGAGGACAATAGAGGTTATCTATGGAGTTGCATCAATCTTTGGTGAGATTGTTTTATGTTTTAGCTATTTCCTTTGTTCTTTTTTGTTTAGCTTTAGATTGCATTAGAGTTTGATTATATTTTTGTGTGCTTTAATCTTTCCTATTTTCATGATAGTTACAATATACATAACAAGTTATGTTATACGACACACATGTATGTTCAAATTATAGTTATAGTGACTTCAAAAATTAATTAAAAAAATATGTAACCAAAAATTATGAAAAAGACTAATTCCCTCCATATTGATGTTGAGAATCTATATTTTAAAAATTAGAATTTAATCCTTTATAGAAAAAAGTTATGTTTTACAACACAAATGTTACTTTTGAAAATCTTGGGTTTTGTTTAAAACTAGTTATGAAAGGAGATGTTGAAAGTCATAATTTATTTTTAAAAAAAATTAAAAATATATATTTAGAATCTACACAGAAATTTCCACAAACCACTAGTTCACATGATCATATTGAAATTCTTAATGATTTAGCTTCTATAGGTTTCAAAAGATGATGTTTCAATTAAAAATATTGATCTAAATTTCCATCTTGGGAAAAAATTAAGACAAAGTATTGTGATTTCATCCCACCTATATCATTACAATCTCACAAGATGGAGGAACTAACTAATGACAAGTTAAACACTACAGATAATGTTGTCACTGATTTTGAGGTATTGCTTCAAGATCATGTTTCTATTTTTGAGGTTTTGGCCTCACAATATAATTGTGATCAGGTGAAAATCCTATTAGAAAATGTGGAGCAAAAACAAAGATGCAAGAAACAATGAAAAACATTTGACACCTCAAGATTGGGAAAAATGTTGAACTTGAACAAAGAAGATGCGATAAAAATGATTATACCTTGTCAAGTTGTCCCTTGGTTGGCCCTTCAATCTTTGATGTTGTGTATACTCCTTTTGATGGAAAATGAGATGAAAAGTGGATGCAAGGTGGTTGAAATTGGATGAGTAGTAGATTCAAGTTCTATGGTGAATGCAAATATGCAAAATGGCTAAGTATGGATTCAAATGGAAAAATGGCAAGAGTTTGGTATCAAATGCATAACCCCATTAAATGAGAGAAAAGAGGGGATATTTATAGAGGTGATTGAATTCTCTAGTCAAGATTGAGCCACCATGGCCAAGATGAAGGGCTATGGTGAGTTGAGGACTCACAAGCCCTCACATCTTGACATGTGAAAGGTGAAGTGGCCAAGAGTGTGATGATGTGTTAGTGAGGTGGAAGAAGGACATGTGATGGAGGTACTTATAAGTACCTTGATGTGACCACTCAATGATCATATGGGGAAGATAAAATTCAATGGAGTAATAAAAGTGAATTTAAAATTCACAATGATTGGGAGATCTTATGGATAAGACAATGTTTCCAAAGAGAGGTGAAAAGTACCTTGGATAAAACAAGTCAAAGGTTCTAGAACTTGCATGGGGAAGAGAAGATTCCTTGGAGGAATGAAAGTGAATTAAAAATTCACATGGAGAAGAGAGGAGTCTTGGATGAATAAAAATGAATTAAAAATTCCTTGGGGGATGGGGAGAGTTGACCAAGATGTTGATTGGATTAAGTAATTAGTGATTAGAAGATAATTAGTGGTTAAGGAAGATTAGAGGCCAACTTGCAAAAATTGGAGGATCTGACATATCCTAATCAAGGATTAGGCATGTGCACATCCCTAATGAAGAGATTAGGAGGTTGATTAGGGTTAAGAAAAAGGATGTGACATGTGAGGAATTAAATAAATCTCATATTTATTTAATTCATTTGATGAAAGGGGAAATAAAGAGGTAAGGTATTTAATTATTTAACTAGATACCTTAGGGATTAGAAGAAATTTAGAGGTATTAATGAAATAATGGTGATATTACTTAATTAATGTGGATAAGGGGATATTTAGATGAAAAAGTGGTAAATTTGGACCAATGAAGTGTCCAAATTTAGGTGTCTAAAATAATATACCTAGGTCCTCATAGGGTAAAAAGAATAAAAATAAGTATATTCTTTTGTTGAATCTCCTCTTTGCATGAGTATTGAAAGTACTAATAAAGCTCCTCACTATGAGGCATGTCTTATCAAACATAAAGAAGTGCACTTAGATTCAATGAGAAAGGAAAGAAAGGGAGAAAGAATTAGCTTGGATCTTAACTCAAAATTTAAATTGAAGCAGGAGTAGCTTGAAATTCCTACAACTAGAGTTGGTTTGCTAGCAACACTTATAATACTCATGAAAAGGATAATAGTTTTTTGGGGATCACCAAAAAATGTTGGAAGTATTGAAAATCACAGCCTTTTCCATAGTGGATGGCTTGAAGCAGAAGATTTTCTTACCCTACAAACTGGAAATGGTGGATTAAATTCTATTAATAATGAAATTGTTGGTAATTCAACTTGCTTGCTTATAGATATTAGAAATAAAGGGAGTGGGATTTTTGATGATCATACAATTTATTCTTGTAGGGGTATCAAAAGACCTTTGTGTTATAATTTTAAAAATATGGGAGAACAAGTGATAGTAGGAGAGAATATAGATAATAAAAATATTTAGAGAAAATTTTAGTCCTTCTTCCTAGGGTAAGGGTAAGCTTGATAGGAGCATATAAGCAATGATTTTTTTTTGTGAAAGAAAAGTTTAGGATCATAATTAAATAGGTGAAAATGTAAATACTTCAATGAAGTTGATACATGATGGTAATGATTTTGATGGAGTTGATTCATTGATCTCTACTTGTTTGGCACCACATTTGAAAAATAACACAAGCCATGTTACAATGAAAATTCCCATCTTCTCTATAGGCATGGAAGGTCTTGTGTACTAGATTTTGGTAAATCAAGAAACATAAAATATTGCACATGATTACAAAGAGTCTATTGAACAAATTATCAGTGATGAGGTGCCACCACAGGAAATTACATTTGAAGTGTTTGAAATGTCATTTAAAATATAAAGTCATTTACCCTATCTGTAAACTAATGTCTAATGATATTAATGCCAGAAGATCTGGTGATTAAAGTGCATCATATGGAAAGATCAACATAAGAAATGTCCCTTCTCATAGCTTTAGAGACTCAAGTGACCATATAAACTAGACCATGAACGAGGTGGATGCTATGAAGGGTGTTACCAAGCAAGCAAAGCTTAGTAGGTAGTAGAAAATTTCACTGAGATTTCTATCTGTCGAAGAAATCAACAAGCAAACTTTGATGAAGAAATGTGTTAATGAAATTCAAGACTTAAATAGGCAACTTGATAATCATATTTAGCTACAAGAAGGTTATCTACATAAACATAAGTAATGTTGCATAGGTAAGAGGGGATGTCTCAAGAATTGACAAACTAGAAATGAATACAATCTTATAGATAGAGTAAAGTTTGAAGGTCAAAATAATCTACCTCCCATTCAAGATATCAATAGCCACTATGCTTCTGAAAAGAGAAATTATTGCTCCTTTGATAATTTAGATGCTACAAATATGCCCTTCTTTTATATTGAGCAAGATATTGAAAGGTGCAAATCTCATTTTCCTTCCAAATTATGTGAAAATTTAAGTCCAAGTTTATTTAAGATTCACTCAAGGCTAGCTATTTTACACACTAAACAAACAAGTTTGGCCCCATGTGATCACCATAGAATATTCTTTGATAACGTCATAAAAAATCACTTTGAAAATTCCTCACATCCTTTAGAGTGTAGATTCTATGATCCATAGTTCCAATGTGAATGCATCATCAAATAGAGAGAGGAGTAAGAATAGATAGAGAGGGAGGTAGATGTGGATGGAGTGAGAAACCTAGGGAAAGAGGAGATAGAGGGAAAGATAGGTGAGAGACCTATAGGGGGAGAGAGAGGTGAGATGGGAGTTTAAGGAGGGGAGGGGGAGATAGAGATAGGGATTTGAGGAGGGAGGGGGAGATAAAGAGGGGGAGAGGAAGAAAGGGAGGGAGAAGGGGAGAGACAAGATAAAAGAGAGAGAGGAATAATAAGGGATGAAGGGAGAGGTAGACATGGAGGGAGTGAGATACCTAGGGAAGGAGGAGATATAGAGGTGATGAGCTAGAGAAGGGATGGATAGAGAAGAATGAAAAGAAAGAGAGGGCTATAGAGGCATGGAGAGGTAGACAAGGAGTGATTGAGAAACATAGATGATATCAAGATGATTAATTATGATTCCTGATACATTCATGTTACTTCACTTCATGACTTATGCTAGGATAGTGATGAGTTGAATGGTGGAAATTGAAAGGATATCCTTTCCATAGGTGGGATTTACCCTCTTTTTAGGAAATGAAGGGCATTAATGAAGCCCTTGTGAATAAATTTTTTAATTCATGGTTCAATCGCTAGATTGCTATTGGGGGATTTAAGTTCATTGTGAACAAAGGAATTGATAGGTATGATTATTGGTTTTAGTTGCGAAGGGAAGATTTGAAGACATAGAACTTTTCTATTGATATTGAAGATTTGGAGATATTAGGTTTATAACCACATAGAAAGTTTAATAACATATAAAATTTGTTAAAATAATTAATGTATGGCGGTATGTGCAGGATCATCGTGCAAAAAATAGGCCCTTAAGTGGCAAAAAATTTAGAAAAATCAGTGTTAGGCAACTTGACGTAAATATTTGAATAAGTTATCTATATTATTTCAAAAATATGTAAGAATAGAATTTGTAGAAAATTGAATGTAGTTTCTAAAATACTAGGTTTATTTAAAAATAAATAAAATCTATTTGGTGAAAATTTGAAATTTCAATGCAGAGTACTTAAATTTCAGGAAAAAATAAGTAGGTGTCCTACCACCCTAACCATAATAAAATGATAATTATTTTTGTAAGATTTTATATATAAGTAGAGGACTCATGTTGGATGTGATGCATATTTTTTGTAATTTTTTCCAAGTAAATAATTAATTATGAATTTTTTATTACAATTTTAGAAAATATAAAAACTCATGTCACCACCTTAACTTGGTCAAAACTTCATGAAATTTAATTTTTCTTTTTTAATCCTATATTATGTGAAGCATAGAATGTGATGTTTTGGATTCAAAAATATGATACCGTTGAAAGTTATAGATTTTTCAATCAACCTATCGATTAGGACTTTAGTCAATTCTAATAGAAAATGAATAATAATTATTTATTAAATTCAAATTAAATCATAATTTATATTTTTGGAAAGCTGAGAATCTCCTCTAAAAACCCTTTTCGTTTCATTAATTTTGGGTGAAAAAAAAGTCATCAGCCACATACCCCCATAATATTGCCACTTTTTGGCACACCATGATCCTGCACATACCCATGGATCAAATTTCTTTATGCAATTTTAATCTAAGTTCATGTATAGTGTTAAATTTTAAAATTAATTGTTGCCTTAGTTTGTTCATCTCAAACCGAGTTTTAGGTAATAGTTTTTTTTCATAGTATTTTTAGTTGATATGTTGCTTTGACATTTTTCAATCCAAAAGGCATGACGTTCTAGCAATATGTTCCCCAAGCAAATGTGAAATTTTTCTTTTGTTGGTATTCAAAGGCTATCTTAATTTGATTGTATCCCAATAAACCATCCATGGGGGACATCTTGTATCCTACTTTTAAGTTCACTATACTATTGATATTTGGCAAGGGAAAGTCATCTTTTGGACGTGCCTTGTTTAAATCTCAAAAATCAGTACATATGTAGATTCCTCCTATTGGATTTGACAATAGTACTAGGGTAGAAATCCACTCTACATAGTCAATAGGTTGAATGAAGCTAACATCAAGTAACTTATTTAACTTAGCCTTTACTAGTAGGGAAATTTGAGGATGCATTTTCCTTAGTTTTTGTTTGAATGGTTTAGCATCATGGAACAATGGCAAGTGATGTAGAACCAACTCGAGATCCAAACCAAGCATGTCAGCATAAAGAATAAGAAAATTTGATTTTTCTTTTTTTGAAGAAGGCATGGAACTCAGGTTGTTTTGTTTCTACCAAAGATGTTGCAAAGTGGACAATCTTAGGATTTTCATCAGTGCCCGTGTTTACTTCCATATACTTCTCTACTAGCATGGGAAATTTCTCTTGATTTATGGGAAGTAATTCCAACCCTCCATTCTTGGGAACCTCGGAGAGGTTTTCAATTTTGGATACGCCCTTTCTTTTTTAGTTTTTCTAGGTCTAGATGTTCCTTTTGGTTTCACCTAGAGACCTTTAATTTTTTTGTTTTATTTTTCAATTTTGTGACTAGAGGCTGGGATAGAATCCCAAAAGTGGATCATGTTGTCAAGATCTATGGTAAAAACAACTTTATGATCTTTGTAAGTTATTTCTTCGTGTAATCCTATAAAATTGACTATTGCTTCATCATTTTCAAATATTTCTAAGCTCGATGGTCCTTGTTGGTCCTAGTCTATCAATTGCGAGTATACTAGAGGCATGTCATCATCAGTATTGTCAAGGTTCTTTGAATGGGAAGATAGTGTGAAAATGGAAGTATTATTGAGATCTCAAAAGGAATCAATCCAAGATTTTCCTTTAGTTGAGGGGTCAAATAGGTCAAGTTCTTGGAATGTCTTGGCTAGGTCGTAATCACTAGATGTGCAAGAGTACCACTGCCACTCATTTGAGTCAGTATTGATATGGGAATCCTAGGATGTCTCGATATCTTTTGAATCACTCACTTCCTCACTCGAAATTTTTTTAGTACTATGAGCACCCAATTTTAATGGTTTGTACCCTATCCCTATATTCTTTGTTCATTTGGATGGTAGAAAAGGTTTTGTCATCCCATTCTTGTGCAAACCAAGTTCATTGTGTCCATCATAACCTTTGTGTTTCATGATCCCAAAGCCTTTACCATATTGTTTGGTTTGGATTTGCTTGGGTTAAATGCATTCTTCTTCCTTATATAACCATGTGGTGATGTCCTCTTCATTAATATCTTATTTACTCAACTCTCCCCACTTTGTGAAAGTTGTGGTGGGAGATGCTCAAATAGCGACCTTGGGTTCCTTTTTATGGTTGATGGCTTACCATAAAATTTTGGTGATGTAGGAAGTTTACTAATACAATAAGATGTCTTCATATGGTGGGTATGTGCAGGATCATCATGGAAAAAACATGCCCTTAAGTGCCAAAAAAATCAGAAAAATCAGAGATAGGCAACTTGACGTAAAGATTTGAATACATTATCTATATTATTTCAAAAATATGTAAGAATAGAATCTATAGCAAATTGAATGTAGTTTCTAAACTACTAGGTTTGTTTAAAAAAAAAAATCTATTTGGTGAAATTTTGAAATTTCAATGCAGTAGTACTTAAATTTTAGGGAAAAAATAAGAAGTAGGTGTCTGTCTGACCACCCTAACCACAATAAAATTTTAATATTTTTCTAAAATATTTTAGATATACATAGATGACTCATGTTCTGATGTGATGCATATTTTTTTGTAATTTTTTCCAAGTAATTAATTATGAATTTTTTATTACAACATTTAAAAAATATAAAAAACTTTTATGTCTAACCACCTTAACTTGGTCAAAACTTAATGAAATTCAATTTTTCTTTTTTTTAATCCTATAGTATGTGAAGCATAGAATGTGATGCATGTTTTGGATTCAAAAAATGTGATACCATTTGAAAGCTATATTTTTTTTTCAAATAGTGTATCAATCAAGATTTTAGTCATAATTTGAATAGAAAATGAATAATAATTACTTATTAAATTCAATGTAAAGAATAATTTATATTGGTGGAAAGCTGAGAATCTCCTTTAAAGTTCCTTTTTGTTTCATCAATTTTGGATTAAAAAAAAGTCATCAACCACATACCCATCATATTGCCACTTTTTGGCCCATCATGATCATGCACATACCTTGGTACTCTCCACACCCCTTATCTTGGACCTGGATCTTACGATCAGAAGATGGAATTTTGGAAGTGAATGCTTTGGTTAAAGTGGAGGGATTGATGTAATGCCCGATGAAGCAAATGATGAACCTTCTTGATTGATTGGTACTTGTTGCTCAAGTGTTCCTCTTAGATTGTTGCAATATTAGAAAGGATCAAGATTTCCAGCTGGTGTAATCTTAGTGTCATTGTGGGGAAACTTTAAGCATTGATGATACATGGATGTGATGACCTTCATAGAATGAATCTATGGTTGGCCAAGGATGATGTTATAGGGGATATCCAAGTACAAAACTTTGAAGGTGGTATCTAATATAGTGGGCCCAACTCTTATAATTAGTGATATGATGCCCTTGGAGGAGCGTCATGCATCATCATAAGCCTTTATGATAATACTCTTTGAGGATTCCATGCAAGCTTCAAAGAAACATAATTTCATAACTATTTTTAGAGTACAAATATTCAATCCAACTCCACCATCTACTAGGAATCGTTTGATTGTATGCTTATTGATGTAGACTTCTAGGTGTAAAGGGTCACTGTGGTTGGATTTCTATGAGAACAAGTCTTGGTCAAAAAAGGTTACCTTGGTTCGTCACGTTGTGATTGCACATTTTGGTAGTTTCTTAATGATAATGGTATTGGCATGGTTATTTGAGGCCTAAATGTTACTTATAGTATAGTCATAGGTGACATGGGTGAATTTAGCTTGGGAATCGGTCTTTTTACCTGAGCTAGAGGCTTTCCCCATCCCAAGGTCATGCAAAGGATCTTTAATGATGTTATGATCACTATTGGAGGTCGCTTGTTGGTTATCTACCTTTATGACACCATTTTTAATAAGGTCCTAAATTATGTTCTTGAGTTGTTGGCATGATGAAGTTTTGTGTCCTTTTGTCCAATGATAGTCATAAAAGCCATTTTCATCCCACCATAAAGGTTTAAATGACCCTTGTTTATAGTCTTTCACCTCTAGAAGTTGTATGACATTTTTCTGTAAAAGTTGTTTTAAGACGAATTTGATCGGTTTCCCTAAGGGAGTGTATTTTTGTCTTGGTTGAAATTTCCTTTGAGGTCCACACCTTGGTTATTTTAGATTGCATTTGTTGTTTTCTTAGTTACACATGGTTTTTGTTTGATGCATTAGGTCCCTTAAGGGTGATTGTGGGACTAGCTTTGTGCATTGCATTTGCATTGATAACTTCGTCATTTGTGACATTCTAATTGCAAGCCAAATACTTACTTTTGTCATTCGAGGTACTTTGGGAGTTTTGATTTTTTGCTGAAATTTTTTATTTCCCCTTTTGAAATGAGTTCCTTTTCAAGGGTAGTGCCTTTCTCCATGAGGTCAGGGAATAGACTACAACAATAGACTTGTAATTGGTATTTCAATTTCAATGAACATGATAACCCTTTGTTTTTTAGGTATCTCACAAGGACATCGACTAGCCAAGCTTCTCCATCTTTGGAAGAATGTTATGAATTCCTCACCTTCTTCTTGTTTTGTATGACATAATTTGGCTACAATAATGTCACTTTTGATGTTGTGAGAAAAATATATCATAAATTTTATTTGCTAGTTCATCCCATGTTCTTTTTCCTATAGGTAAATGGGAAAAATATTTGAATGCTTGTCCTATGAGGCTTCTTGGGGAAATATCATTAGGTATATGTGTTCAAATGTGATGTATATGCAATCCATGTGAAACTCCCTCACATTTTTAATGGGGCTTCCCTTTCCTCTATACTTGATGAAATTCAAAATAACATAGTTGTGTGGAAAGGAGGCATGTATATTCTCTTGTCAAAAGGATATGGACATAAATCTTGTGTGGAGTACATTTTACTTATTGATATTTGCATGTTGTCCACTTGTCTTTGTAGTGCAAGAATTGGGTTTGTCAAGACATCAACTTGATTCAATGATGTGCCCACCACATTTGCAACTACATTATGATATATGGGCCCATGTTTGAGTTTACAATCCAATGTTTGGGGTGGATGAATTGGTGTTGATCCTAAATGTGTGTTATGGATTTTGGTTTTGAGTGTTATGATTGAAAGTAGGAATATTTTTTTTGGATGTTGGGAGTGAAAGTTGGAATTTGGTTTGATGTGTGGAGGGTTCATACTAAATTTCATTTGTAATGGACTTGAACTTGTTTAACCATGTGGATTTTGGTTTCCATATTGTTGAAAAGGCCCTTGTGTGCTGCTTTCTAGGGTAACTTTGTTGTGATGTGTTGGTGCTCAAGAAAATTGGTATTTTGCATGGTGTTCATCTATGGCTTAGGCCCACTAATGTAAACCTTTCACATTTTGTTGTTTGACTTGCTTTTATCCATTGAAAAAGGATTGGATGATGAAGCCCCTATAGCATTAGATGATGATCCAAATGGATTAAATGTATTGATAGGGGGTTGTGTCATAGCTTGCGAACCTTGTGTTCCAAATAGTGGTGTTTTATGTTGTCCCTCCTAATGGCATAGTAGCATGTATTTGTGGAATAGTGTGATTAGGAGTAGATGCATTGTGTCCTTGGTTTTGTGTAGTCTCGTTGATTGGTGTTGTAGAAAGTGTGTTAAAGTCAAAACCATGAGGAAATTTAGCTCCACTTTGTAACATTTTTTCTAGGAATCATTGTGGGTCTTGTGCTACCATCTCATCTACAAACCATGTCAGACTAGGGTCTTGAGTTGTTGCCTCAATTTCCTCTTCAATTAGAGGTCTTTGGATGTATTTTATTATGAATCTTTCAAAAGGATTGGAAAATGATGATTGTTTCTTAGGTGTCTCATTGGAGGACTTGACCCAAACTTCATGTTGCTAGTAGGATTGAAAAAGGGATCTTCATTGGTGTAGTCCATTTCTTTTCTTTCCCTTTGTGATCTCATTTGGACCATATAAGGAATGATAATGCAATGGTAGGTATGCAACTATGCTATGTTTTTGAGGTTTTCAAGATATAATAAATACCAAATGATGATGCACCTATGGCCAAGATTAAGGTACAAAGTAACAATAGATGAAATTGAGATATGGTAATGTCACTATGATCCTAAATCTATGGTAGGACTAAGACTAAAGTATGTAAATGTGATGTTATGATGAAATATGTGGAATGACTAAAATTATGATATGAAAATGAAGGCTAAGCACTTTTGTGGACCTAAGAGGAGGTTACTAACTAAACTAAGATAGTACAAAGTACCCAAACCTTATTATCAAGACCTTAAAAGGGATAGACTAAAATGATTATGATTGACAAAGTGGACCTCAAACTAGACTTATGAGTTTAAAGGGACAACTTAAATGACAAAGATTGATTGATGAAAAGAAAAGGCCAAGACAATCTAAATTTGTGATAGTGATTTCATCCAAAGTTTGATAAGTCCCCTAGCTTAAAGTCTGCAAAAGTGTATGCAACTAATGAATAACCTAAGGTTTGACTTAAGGTGTATGCAACTAAAGAATACAATGACAACTTATATGAATGGAGTGAAATGAATGGTATGAAATGAGCAAGTCTGTAGTCGAATAAGATGATTAATATAATGAATTTTCCCAAAATAAGACTATACCGGAATTTCCCAAAAAAAATGACAACTATGAAATGCAGTTCACAATATATCAAATGTGGTTTATTGTCTTGCAAATGTGGCTTACAATTTTCAGTAGTTGTGATGCTTTGTTTTAGTAATTATAGCTTATAGTCTGTACATATGGTGAACAGTGTGTCTGAATCTAGTTTGAAATGTTTTGGATTGATTTTTCATCTTTATTTTTTATGAAATGTGATTTCAAACACAACAAACAATATTAAAGACAAGTCTTGGTTGTTGAGTAACCATATTTTATGTGTTATGTGTATGCTCGAGGGTTATTCACCCCAATTTCCATGGGTCTAATCACAATTTGAAAACACTTCACACACATAAAAAACATCCTACCCTAAGGTCAATGGCCAATGGTAGTAAATCTTAGGCCCACAACTTGGAATCTCCTTCAACACAAGTGTAGGGACACCTTTAGGGTGTGTATTCACTCTTATCTTTGTGATAGAGGATAGATAAGGGCATGTGGGACTAGAAGGATGACCCAATCACCCTCTCCCCTGAAAGCTACAAGTAAAAATGTAGCTTATGCTAAGCCAAGGATTTCTATTTCATCACAAGGGAGCCATATGGTAAGTAACTTCAAGGTGTGATGATACACCTTTGCACTAAGAATGAAACCAAAAATAACTCAATCAATAAGGGTGGGCCTCTAACTAATTGGTTTCTAGTTGTTGCTTGGGGACTTGACACCTTGTTAGCATCCAACAAGCCACTTGATGCTTTAACCAACCCTACTTGGGGCCCTAAATACCTCACACAAGTGTGGGTATCTCCCCTTTTAGATTGGCACTATACGATGAAGGCTAACATCGGTTTGGACTTGGCTTTGGCCTCATCCTTTTATATAGTAGCTTGAGGGAAAAACTACTTTGGGTCGTACCCCTTAGAGTGATTACTTCTCTAAAGGAAATACCTTCTAAATGGTTACAACAAAAGTGATAAAAATATAATATTTTTGATCTCCAAGGTCATATAAAAATGTGAAGAGAGAGCATACACATGTATTTTCTTACATTGGAAAATGTTCATTAACCTTTAAGAAACCAAATGTATGGTGTGAAAGTGAAAGTGTTGAGAAGATTTTTTGATTTCCAAGATCACATAAAATGTGAGGGAAGAGCATACACACCTCAAAACACAAAAAAAATCACCAAACAAGACAAACAATGGTTCTTTTTAATCCCAAATTGAAAATGTGATAATTCAAAGACACTTGGTTCTTTTTAGGTATGAAATCCAAATGTTCCTACTTAGAAATTAAAGTAAAATAAAGCCGTCCAAGAACATGGATTAGTAGTCTTTGATATAAATGCCTTGTCCCCATGAATGCCACAAGCTGCCAACCAAATATTAGTAACACAAAAATCTCTATTCTACCAAATAGAAAAAGAAAAAATAAAAAAATCATAATTAAAACCATGATTAACAATAATAGGAAAATGTGGGTTAGAGTGTCACAAATGTTGCTCATTGTTCTAGGAAAAATCTGATGAACTAGACGAGGACTACAACAAACTAGCTAGCGACTATAGCAAACCAAACAGTGACTATGGTGTACCAAATAGCGAGTGATGCTCACAATCAAAACAAATATGGTGCATGACCTGAAAGTTGCAAAAACATTCAAATCTAGAAAAAATTGGAAAATCTTGAAATAGAAATAGTGTGATTATTTTGTCAAGATCCAAAAATAAAAAACTAGAAATCTGAGAAATGATAGAAAAGACTAAAAATATACTAATGAAATGATTTTCCTTATAGTTAAACAAATACGGCTCTTGATGCCACAAATGTGGTATTATATCTACATTAATGTGTCACATTATCTATCAAATGTGTCATGATGTACCACAAATGCATTGCATTGTTTCTCAAATGCATCGTTTGGCCTTACAAATGTGTTGCAAACCCGAAACTCAAATTTTCTTAAAAATTCTTCCAAATCTAGTTAGTTCACATTAGGTTCACCAATGTAGAATAGGGTAAAATTAAAGCAAAAGACATGAATCAATAAAACTCAAACCTTAAAGGCCCTAAACCACCAATGAAGCACAAATGAACATAGAAACATAAAATATGAAAGAAATATTACCAATATTCCTATGCCATGGTTGATTCACCTCCATTGTCCTTCTCATGTTTTCCCTCAGATTTTGAGTATGCAATAATAAGCCTAGTGATGATTTTAAACTAGTTTTTAATAAATTAACACTATAATTTAGTTGCTGATAAAATGATAAAAAATGAAGTTGCATGTTACGTCAAACTTTTTATAGTAATTTTTTTTTTTTTCCTTTCAAATTTTTTGTGTGTACTTTTAACTTGAAACTTTAGTGCATGGATTTCTTTTCTTTTCAAATTTTGATAAATATATATTTTTAAATAAATATTAAAATAATCAAAAAAATGTTGTTTCCATCGGACATCAACTTTCATATTAAATAATTATCTAAAATGGAAAAAAAAATTATACCATCTTGAAATAGATTTTTTTATATCTAACTTAGCTAAAATAAATGTTAGTTAGATGCTTGTCCAACATTGATTTTTAGTTAGAAATAGTTAAATTTAGTTGTGTTGATAAGTTGGCTTGAAAGTGTGAAACAACTTTGTGCTCTTCTGCAATAACATGTACTTGAATTAGCCAAAAATGTTAATTCTTTATAGAAAACCAAATTTGAATGAAGGGATAGGATTAAAAGCTAATATGACAAGAAAATCAATGGCCAAGATTGGTTGAGAAGCAATGAAATAGGGTTAGGGAAAATTTATGGCAAAGATAAGGTTTGGTTAAGGATAGACAGTTGAGATTAAATTAGAAATTGATTCAATCAAGGGTGGAAATTAATTGAGATGTGAAGAGATAAGAATGACACGAATAAAGAGGTTGGTAGAGAGAAAGAGGTTGAAGTGAATTAAATAATTAGGAGGGAAAGTGAATGATAAAATAATTTAAAACAATTATTTAATTATAGAAGAAAAGGGAATGTTGACTTTTTAATTAAAAAATAATTTAATTCAAAGGTAGAGGAAAATGAAAAATTAGTAAATAATTAAATAAACAAAATTTATTTAATTATAGAAGAAAAGGATAATGAATAATTAAATAACTAAAATAATTATTTAATTATAGTAGAAAATTACAATAATTAAATAAATAAGCATTTATTTAATTATATAGAGAAGGCGACATTAGTGATGTAGTAAGAACTAAGAAAATAAATGAATTAATTAAATAATTAAAATTATTTAATTAATAGGAAAATGTGACTTTAGACAATAATCAAAAAATTAAATTTATTCAATTATGTAAGGAATAAAGGAAATTGACATAAATGTTAGTTAGATGCTTGTCAACATTGATTTTTAGTTAGAAATAGTTAAATTTAGTTGTGCTGATAAGTTTGCTTGAAAGTGTGAAAAAACTTTGTGCTCTTATGCAATAACATGTACTTGAATTAGCCAAAAATGTTAATTCTTTTATAGAAAACTAAATTTGAATGAAGGGATAGGATTAAAAGCTAATATGATAGGAAAATCAATGGCCAAGATTGGTTGAGAAGCAATGAAATAGGGTTAGGGCAAATTTATGGCAAAGATAAGGTTTGGTTAAGGATAAATGGTTGAGATTAAATTAGAATTGATTCAATCAAGGGTGGAAGTTAATTGAGATGTGAAGAGATAAGAATGACGCGAATAAAGAGGTTGGTAGAGAAAAAGAGGTTGGAGTGAATTAAATAATTAGGAGGGAAAGTGAATGATAAAATAATTTAAAACAATTATTTAATTATAGAAGAAAAGGGAAGGTTGACTTTTTAATTAAAAAATAATTTAATTCAAAGGTAAAGGAAAATGACAAATTAGTAAATAATTAAATAAACAAAATTTATTTAACTATAGAAGAAGAGGATAATGAATAATTAAATAACTAAAATAATTATTTGATTATAGTAGAAAATGACAATAATTAAATAAATAAGCGTGTCTTAGGGGGTTTGAACCTTGGTTGATGACTTCTATATTGCATATCATCACCCTCACCATTTGTGCTCAACCAAATTGAGCGACAACCATTTAGCTTTCTCTTTATTTTTTGTCCTTCACTCTTGGTTAGATTGGACAATGTTTATCCAACACTCTAGATGCACATCTGACTATGTTTATTAATTAATTGAAATTCAAAACCTTGTTATATTTTGAATTTTAATTAATTAATAAACATGGCCAAATTGGGCGTCTAGAATGCTAGATAGAAAATACATTCAATCTTAATTCTGTTCTTGTCATATCCTACCTTCATTCCTCTTAAACTTATTCTATGCTCTCTTCACCCTTATTTTCTCCAAATTTTAAATAGTTCTTGTCTACATTCCATCTCATTTCCAATCTCATAATAGATAGTAAAATGTAATAAAAAAAATTCATATAAAAATAATATAATTAATATTAAAAACATTTTAGTTTAAAATTATATTTTTAAATCTAATTTTTTTATATAAAATATTTTTAAATATTATATTTTTTCCCATTTATTTATTTTATTTCTTTAATGAAATAACTAATAATAATTTAATTAAAATTAAAAAAAGAAGAAGACGCGTTAAGAAGAATTGCCTAAAATAACTTCGCCTCCACCAATAAATTTCACAAATAAATCTATTTATACTCAACATGTTTTAATCCACTTATAAAAACTAAATCCCAATATTAAATATAATTCGATTGTATTAATTAAAAGAGCTCATCCTGATCTTGTCAACAAAACGCGCGCGCCAAAACCAAGAAGTGGCCAGTATTTGTCGCCGGCAGTGATACCGGGAATGTTCTCCGGGAAGAAGTGTGTTCTTTCCCGGCGAATCCGCAAAGCGTGTAAAAAGTATCTGTCCCTTTCGGTTTCGATTTTCGGTACTATAAGATATGTATCGAACTTATTAACGATAAGTCAACTACTTATCAAGCAGGTGAAAAATAATCGCGCGGAGACGACCCACAAAATAAAAATAAAATTCAACGACTTTGCATTTTGTTTTATTTGAAAAATAATCCCAGTTCGTCGGAAATCCTTTCGGGAAGGGTGACATTGATTTGGACTGGGCGAGTGATGAATTCGAGGATGGGGAATTCACATTTGGCTTCGTTATATAGTGGGCATCCCTCCATTCTCTTTCATTCATTCTCTGGATCGATTCACTGTGTTTACACGAGCTTTCCTTTCATTGTTTTTGGTTGCAGCAACGCTACAACCAAGCAGAGCTACAATTGTAGCAGCAACGGCAGCGGAAGGAATAAAAAGAGAAATTAGCTCTAGGCATGTTGATGTGGTTTACTCTATTTCTCTTGCATGCTTTTTGCTTCTTATGGTGTTCTGTTCTGTGGTCTTGCGGTATGCTGGAATGGCAGAACCAGCTAATTAGTTTTGTTCATTTATTACTTTTTCTGGTTTCTTAAATTCTTTGTGGAGTGTCCCTTGCTTTAGGATACCTCCATGTTTAGAAGGACACTCTTGCCTTGATGTTGGATCAGATTTAGATCATAAACTTAGATTTAAGTTTTGGAGAGCTTGCACCCTCTAGATTTCTAGCAACAGTTAAATTTACTGGATTATATTTTTTCAAAGCTTGCACCAAGTTAAATATGCTATAGACTTTCACCTGGATTGCTCTGTTGTTGTATGTTCTGTGTGCTGTTAAATTTACCCAGTGGTCAGCTGGAATAAGACGCAGGGAGAATTGACTGTGTTAATGAGTATGTAAAATGTCTTTTGAAGACTTGAGCATGGGTTTACACTATGAAAACATGCAACTTACCTTTTGAGATCTCCAATATACAGGCCAGAAGATTTTGCAAATAATGAGTTACTCTATTCTTTTCCTTCTGAGGTCCACTGTAAAAGCCTTTCTTTTTTTTTTAAAGAAATATACGGTTGTTTCGAGTTCAACATTTTTTAACCTCATTTTATTGTCAGCTTTTCATTTATTTAAATTTGGCTGCTTTGGATCACAAAGATTTGGGTGCCATGGTCTGTGCAGGGATGAAATGATTAGCCCTTTTCAAAAATTGCCATCTAAAGTTAAACTAAATCTTTCTTCCTTGTTTTTATCTGTAATTTAAGTATTGTTCACTTTCCTTTCTGACAGTCCTTGTGAAAAAGATGGAATTGGTTCCCTTTTTTTTTATCATAAAGATTGTTGGATTTCTGATGGTACAGGTGCTATTGACTCTTGTCAAGGAGGAGGAGGAAAAGGAAGAGTTGATTTGGTTTAAGATAAGTGAATTGGATCAGATTATTGGGCCAGATCTTTCCAGTTCGGTCACAATGAGCACCAAATTGGGCCGCGATTTGGTGTTCCTCATTTTGCAATTTCTGGATGAGGAGGGACTCAATGAAACGGCACACGAGTAAGTATTATCTGTCTAATTCTGGTAATTTTGATGGTGCTTGAGCATGGTTTTGTTTTAGCATGATACAAATCAGATACCACAACTCTCTTTTTGTCTACTTTTGATCTTTACTGTAATTTGATTTTGTATTGCCTAGGTTGGAACAAGAGTCTGGTTGCTACTTCAATATGGAGTATTTTGAATCCCTAGTTCTGGCAGGAGAATGGGATAAAGTTGAGTGTTATCTCTCAAGTTTTACAAAAGTACAAGAGAATTGCCACTCTACGAAAATTTTCTTTGAGATCAGGAAACAGAAATATTTAGAAGCATTGGACATGTAAGCATTATTCTCTATTGGAATTTGATCTGTATTGCTGCTTGTTCGATGTGTTGTTAAATGTATTTCCTGCATGAACACTAGGCCAGTTTATGCTTTCAACTTCTAATGATTAACAAATGAAAAAATTTCAGCCTTCTTTGTTTGTGGAAATTGGGCTTTGGAATATCTTTCATTTTTCTGTTCGTAAAAATTGATTGTGGGTTTGTAGATTCGATGTAAGGTTAATTGGTGATTCTGTTCAATATTTTTTTATTTTGCTCTTGGGATAGTGCTTGCTTCTTATTATCAAACTCTTCATGGTTCAGATTCCAGAATGTTGGTGGATTATTAGTTAGTCTGTCCATATTTTGTGAATGTTGTAGACAGTTATTTCAAGATTACGAGTTTAAGGTTATAAATTTCTTAGCAGGATTTAAATAATACAGCATTGAGCTTTTCAGCTCATCTTTTCTGAGTAGTTTTCCACTTTTCTAGGAAAGACTACGCAAAAGCTGCAGAAATACTTAGAAACGATCTCAAAGTATTTGAACGTGTTAATAATGAAGTTTACAAAGAACTCACACAGTTATTTCCTTTGGGAAACATCAGGTAGTACTCTGTTTAATGTTTGTTTTTATTACTTTTTCATACTGTCCCACTTTTTCTCTTTTCCATATTGATTCTAATTTTAAAACTTGAGTTGGCTCCATGTAGGGAAAATGAGCAGCTTTCTAGACGTGGGGATGCAACATCCACACGGAAAGTGATGTTTCTGGAGCTGAGAAGGCATATAGAAAACAACCCTGAAATTCGTAATAAGCTAGCATTTCCACATGTTGAAACTTCTAGATTAAGAGTCCTCATAAATCAAAGGTCCTACTTCTCTCCTTACTTTTCCACAGTTTCCAAAACTGGTTCAAAAGAATTATTCCTTTTAAATAGTTGCAAGATTTGCATCCTAGATTTGCTGGAAACTTCCACAAATCTAATATGTTCGCTTGAAATTGTATCTCCAAATAAGAGTTGTTTGATTGAGCTACCTAAAGAACTAGTTAATAGTAATTATAAATTAATCTAACACCAATAACCTTATTCCAGAGGTGAATCATCCTAAAGATCAAGTAATGTGATTAGAAGTTCTATCAATAGAGAAAATCTCATGTTTGTTGTCCACATTTTTACTGGTAGTCTGCAAAATGTTTGAAAACGAGTCTACCAGTTTGGAGGGTGCAATTATTGAACTAGAAAACCCATTAAGGGTCAGATTGTGTGCTTTAAGCAGGGATTTAGTCTGATTTTTTATTTCTCATTATAACTAACTCATAAGTTTTTTAATGCCCTTTTTTCCAGTCTAAATTGGCAGCATCAAGTTTGCAAAGATCATACTTCTAATTCTCATATCAAAACTTTGCTTGTTGATCACACATGTGCACCTCTTGGTGTATCTCAAATTCGTACAAATAATTGTATTGTTCGATCAATTCCACAAGGGGTACCCTTTTCCCCTATTCCTACACATGATGTAAGTTTGTTAATCAGTATTTTAAAATTTTAATATCAGCCTCATGTCTTCACCATTCTCTTGTTCAACTTTTAGGCATTTGTTGATGTCATAGCCTCTTTCTTAGCAATATACCTTTTTTCTGATATTTTGCAGCCTTTTCCACATGGAGTTGATCTCTCTGGTAGTTGTAGCTTGTCTCTTACAGGATGGATGACAAATTCTGAGCCTTCCATGCCACATCCTCGTGTACCTTCTGGCACAACAAGTCTTTTTCCACCTCAAAATGCAGGTAAATATTTCATAGTTATCAAAAATGATTTTTTCAATCAATAAATTTCTCTTAGCCATTCTTGACTATGTGTTCAGGGATGTTGGTTTCCTAATAAGAATAACTGTTCTTTGTTAATTTTTGAACTCTAATAGAATCTACCTTGTTGTGTGGCAAGGAATAATGAACCAGACAATGTATATTTTTTTAAATGTTTTAATGGCTGATGGCTCAAACAGGTTTACGGATACAAACCAAAAGAGCCACTGCAAATGGTACTGGAATTGATTATCAATTTGTTAATCCTGAACATGTTGTTAAGCGTCCCTGTATTGGTTCATCTGATGAGGTAAGCAACGGTTTTCCATGTATGATGTAGATTTTGAAGTTCCTTCATACTCATTCCAAGATTGTTCTAATTGCACAAAATGATTTGCTTGGTCTTTGTCCCTTGTTGTGTTGTCTCTCCTGCCATATATTTCTTTCTATAGTATTTTAAGTAGAAATATTGATATAGCTTTTGAGTATACTATGACATGATAATTTACAGTTTAATAGTTCAATCAATGGATTAGCTTAACACACTAAAAAATGAATTGTTCTATAGTAGAAAGGTGCCTGTAGAGGCACTAGTAACAAAGGTACCTTGTTAGATCATATGCTTATCATATCCAAGCAGCAAATGACAAAACAGTTATGAATATCATGTGAATGCAGGTCACAATTGTAAATCATGTTGCTTCTGTAAATGAAACTACTCCACTTTCTAGCACCACAAGTTGGTTAGAAAAGATTTTTTCAGCAGCATCAGTGGTAAGTAGCTTCACTTCCGATGTTATGTGGCCTTCTGCTTGGGTTTTTTGATTAACATACCATGAAAATGGAAGGTCACATGTGATCAATATAAAATTAATATTCCAGTTGATGATAAGGAGATTCAAAATTTCAGCAACCCTAATCCCATTCTTGTTGGTATGAATATGAAATGCAAAATTGTTTAGGGTTAATAATTGTTGTTTGAAGCTAGCCACATCATGCATGATTGCTTGCTTCTTTTCTTATTATAATGCCACTCTCTCCAATCTCCTTAGTATTATTGGACTTTATTGTACAATCACTTAAATTTAATGATACTGTGTCAGAATATAGACAAGTTATTATAAGGATTGATTACATAATAACAACTCCTAGACTTCGGAACAATGAAATC
This sequence comes from Sequoia sempervirens, assembly GCA_007258455.2. Classification (NCBI taxonomy): domain Eukaryota; kingdom Viridiplantae; phylum Streptophyta; class Pinopsida; order Cupressales; family Cupressaceae; genus Sequoia; species Sequoia sempervirens. Next base: position 24,534 of record VDFB02232752.1, read on the forward strand.
AATGAATAAAATTTGTTTGTTGAGTATCCAATTTTTGTACAACGTCATTGTTATGTTCCTGTGAACAGATTGTTAAAAAGCAGAGTGATTATGTTTTTAAGATTCTATACTTTTTATATATAATGGAAGTATCTTTTTATTTTTTATTTTAAACAATATTTTTAAAAATGGATTTAAGCCAACAAGCTATATTTTGCAGTTAGATATTCATAGCTCTAGGAGATTGAGTCATAATGTACTGTTTGGACTTTGTCTATTTTAAATAAAGGGTTATCAGGCATCATTTGAGAGAAAATAATATTATCTCATTCAACCTTAGAAGTAGAAATTGGTCTGCATATTTTACCGATGTCTTTCATATTGATTCTATGTGGTGTATTGCAGTTTTGAACTGCTTATATAAAACCAGATTATAAGACAGTGTCCACGTAAAATTTGACCACCCTGTTCAACACTTATGTTGGTGAAATTCAATGGTAATCTATGATTTGATATTAGACAATTACAAGATGTAGTCCTTTCTTTTAGGTAAGATAAAGCCTTCTCTAGCTATTTTTTAAGTTGGATGTATGAATAAATAAATATTGAAAATGTTAGCCCATAACATGCATTTTTTTGCGAAAATCTAGAAGTAGTATAATGTGAAAATCGTTAGGCAAAAATGTTGGTGGATTGGGTGGTTCAGTAGGATGAAACTCTAGGTGAATTTAGTAATATAGGCATACTTCTATCTTTAAAAAGGTGATGACAATCTGAATATACCTTGATTCTAGAGTCAGGATGAATGTCTAGTCGGGTCCCTTTGTTGGCAGTATCGTACACCAATAAATCATTGGGCAATGGCAATGGGTGGATTTTTGTGTTTGAAATCAACTCCATGGAGCTTTTGGAGTTGATATTCGATAGAAGATGGAACGCTGAAGACTTCATGGAAGACTTGAAAAACCTTAGACATTGTGATCCAATCCTTGATTGCGGTCTGATGTTTCAAAATTTATATTAAGTTGGATGTCAATTATTTTCATGTCTATTGTGTTAGGATATGGGAAAATTGTGATGTGGAGTGCAGGGTAGTCTATTTTAGGCTAGTCATGTGTAATTGTTTCTACATGCTTAATAGTTTTAATAACATATCATGTTCTCTCCATTCTCATCATGTTCATTTGATACTAATGTATAAGCATCTAAAATATTGTTTGTTGAAATCCATAATTAATTAACTACAATGACTATTACACATATACAGAACAATGCTGACAACATCCGGCCAACAGATGTCAAACAAAGTCTTCAAGATGAGGATGCAAAGAAGATAAAAATTTTGAACGCAGGGGTGTCATATTCAATGCACTTTAAGTCTCTCAAATTACCAGATTATATGTCAAAGGGAAAGGCAAGCTCTCATCCTCTATATGCTAGATAAAACTATTAAGGAGAAATGCAGAATCTCATTTACTTGTTCTCTTGTGTACCTCTAATTTTCCTTACTGTGCTCTACAGATTGTTCAATTACTCTATACAAAGTCTGGCTCTAATGTCTTAGCTTTGGACTCCAATGCTACCCACAAGCGATGGATATGGACATGCAATGAGGGGAATCCAACTGGGAAGGTGCAAATTCTTAGATGGAAACTTACTTGGACTTGAAATGGAAATCAGTTTATTTTAAATGAATCTATGCATTTAATCTGACCGAGTATTATGAACTTATTTTCAGGCAACAACTACCATTCCACCTGAGTTCTTCAAGTCAGCAAATCAACCAACCACGCATGATTCAATTTACAAGGATCCAGAAAAACAGATCTCATGCATGGTTTTGTCAAAAAATGACAAATACGTATTATCCACTTCTGGTGGAGTGGTGTTCTTACTCGAACTGGATACATTGAAGGTGATAATTGATAATGTTCATTTAGAATGAATATGTTTATTGTAGTTTTATAGTTTGCTTCACTAATCATGTTCTTCCTTTTCTATTAAAGATTTCTTAGGCCAGAAAATATGGTAATTTGCCATTGATTCTACTTATACTTAATCTTTATGAATAACTACTCTGCTTTTATATGTCAAAAACATTTTAAAGAACACCATGATATGGGTAGAAATCTGTATCCCTATGATGTTCATTCCTCAATTCATGATTTCTTGGTGATTGGTATAAGATTCCTGATGCGATAATGCAAACCCTAATGCAGCCTATATCAATATTGTTGCCCCCTTCCCCAGCAGCAACATCTTTTGCTCTCCATCCAAAGGATAATAATACCGTTGCTTTTGGATTGGAGAACTCAAAAATTCTTATACGCAATGTGAATTCTGAATTGGCCGAGGTACCATGGAACATTTAGTATTCAGCAGTTTTTCCTATTTTCATTTATGACCTGGTTCTATAATGCATTGCATGTGTATACACCAGGAAACCGAAAAGATGTTGCAAGGACACCATCAAAAGAAAATCACTAGCCTGGCATTTTCGCTATCTTTGAATCTTTTGATATCAGCTGGAGCTGATGGCCTGGTAACAATTTTAGCTCCCTGAGAATTAATCAACTGGTTTACATTTCTGGCATTTAAGTAGTGAAAACACTGCTTTGATTGAGATAAATATTATGGTGGCAGCTTTGTGCCTGGAGCCTAGATGAATGGGAAATACAGCAAGAAAAAATTGTATATTCACATGGAGAAAGGTTATCATCACCAGTTGGAGTGAGCAAAATACAGTTCCACAAAGATCAGGTTCACTTGCTAGTTGTGCAGGAGAACCAAATTGCAATTTATGATCTTTCTAGATTTGAACGGGCATGCCATGTAAGATGCTACACTTGTATAAATGCTAAGACATTATATGTTGGGCTTTGCTTTAAGACATTAAAATTTTCAATCTATTGTTATACTAAGTTCATAAATGAAAACTGGAGTCTAACATTTGAAGAAACAGCTAATGACTACTTGCTATTTTGTTTTGCAGTGGGAACCTCAGGATTCAATGGCTGCATCAATTTCAAGTGCCCAATATTCGTGTGATAGCCAACTAGTCTATGCCAGTTTCTTTGATGGTGCAGTTGGTGTTTTCGATGCAGATGTCTTAAGGCCCCTTTTCCGTGTCCCTCCTTCTTCATATTTGCCATCAGGCACGAGCAGGTATGGTGCCATTTATGCACATGTTATGGTACACTTCTTGAACTCTAGCTAACCTAAATTAATGGAACTTTTCTTGGTTCCCGTCTGCAGTGACAATATCTATCCTCTTGCAATTGCTGCACACCCACATAAATTTAACCAATTCGCTATTGGTTTGACTGATGGGGGAGTGTATTTGATTGAGCTTATAGAATCAGAGGGGAAGGAGGCCGTGGGCTCAGTGGAGAAGGGAATGGTTAGTTCAGATCCCTCAATGAGCAACCATGGTTCAGAATTACCAAGGTAGCATGGAAATGTGACATGGCAAACATCAAACAGCGCTAAATTTTGTATTCTATTGATCTGTTTACGAGAGCAATAATTGTAGCATTTATTTTCAGGGGCTTTCATACTGTAAACTAATTTATTTTAAATTAGCAGACGTTCTGCTATTATTTTCCATCCATTACGAGTTTTTGTAATGATGGAAATCATTTGTTTATTTTGACTGAACAGTTGAGGTTGGCCTAACCAACTGTAAATGCATTGTCAATGATTCCTTTGCATTGATCTGTTATTCATTTTTAAAATATTTGATAAAAGGGAGAAACCGTTGAAGTGTGCCTATTAGAAGGGCCAGTTCAGTGGAGGAGAGGGTAAGTAATTCGGTAGTCTGACTTGAAAGGGGGCAGATTGAAACATGCTTCAAATTTGTGATGGCACTAGAGTAGTTACAATAATAGATCTCTCAAACAGTGATCGCTGACAATTTTAGTGCCATTTAGGCCAGTTTTGCCTATAAAACCTATAAAATTATATAACTAGACTATTTCTATGATTGTTGAGCTTTACCATTGTTGTTGTTATTGCTCACCATCTTTCTGATTTTCAGTTTTAGTTAATTTTCACTGGGATTTTCCTTTAGCGGAATGAGAAATGTTCTACTTCTTACTGTTTTTATGTATAGAAAACACATCTTGTCTTCCTTTAAAGGTGGTCATTTTTGTCTTTTCCTGAAATATGAGCATATAGATTTCAGGTAAAATATTATGATCAAGGGAATATAAAGATGCCATTGCAAAGTGGGTATTTTTATATACAATGAAAAAGTTTTTTCTACGTATATTTTGATCTCTATTTCTGTTGTTTGCATATGAAGATATTTACCTTACTACTAAGAACATGTTGGCAATGATTCTTTGATTTCAACTGCATGTTATTTGCATTTGGCATCATTTTTCAGCTCTTGAAGTTTTTGTATTCTCTATGTTTTGTGTAATGGTTGCTCTTTACTTTTAAATTTGAGCTGACAGATGAAATGGTTCTTCATTTTTTTAATATGGTTATTTAGTTTTAATCTGTTGGTAGTAAATTTTCTGTTGGTGAATGGCTGATGATGAATTTGCCATGCCCTGTTATATATATACACACATACCCACACACATATTTCAAACATGATTATATTGATATTTTTTATATGATTAAAAATATTTATAAATTTTTTATTGCATAATAGTATTAAGGAGTTTCATGTTGTGATCAAGTAAATATAAATAAAAATCTCATTACTTAAATTTGACATCCATACACATGAAATAATTAATATAATAATATATATTATTAATATTAGTTATAGATGATAGATTTATTAAAAAAAAATTGTTTTAGAACTATTTTATTTTATTACATTTTACAATGTCATAAAGGCCTAAATATAAATAAAAAGCTCATAACTTAAATTTGAGAATTATTCATATGTCAATGATTAATATTTAAAAATAAACATAGTATGAATATTGACACACACACACACATATATATATAGGCTATAAACATGATAATTTTTAGCCTAGTCTATATTATCCTCTACATGAACACACTAAATTAATATGTATAGTCCAAACCTCCAAGCTTAGTAGTCTAGTAGGGACACAAAGTCCACAAACATATTGGCCTAGTGAGGGTTTGGAGTATGAAGTTACTAGCATGAATACCAACAATTTCATTGTAAAGGTTCAAACCTACCACCATAATGAATTAGCAAGGACATAATAGTTAGAATGACCCAACAAAGATTTGAAAATTTGGAAACTATTTGCATGTCAAATGATTAATATTTATTAATAAACATAATAGGAATATTAATTAACACTATAAATATCTTAAATCAATATAAAATTTCTAGATTTACTTGAGAATTACTTTAGTTTATAACTATTTTTATTAGTTTTGTTAATTAGTTATTAATAATTTGTTTTTAATCAACTAAAAACTTTTTTTTTATCTTCTTCCAATAACATTAATTTTTTTTAAAGTGAACATGTAAAATATTTTAAATTTTAAAAATTATTTTTCTTGCACATGATTGGCTAAAATGTTTGGGGTGTTATCAACTACTTTTTAGAAAAAATGAAAATGAACTATTATTTTTGTGATTTTTAGGAATGCATTTTACTCCACTTTTAACTCTGTATAATAAGTAAATAAATGTTAGCTTTATTATAGAGTTTTTGGTTTTATCTTACAATTGCTTTATTTTACTTATTCAAGAGGTATTTTGTTTAATTAAGAATTATTTCACTTACTTGAGAATAAATATATATATATATATATATATTGTTGACATAATAATTTACAATAGTAATCAACTCAATGAATCCCACACATTTAATTGAAAACAATAAAATAATAATAAATAATTCATAGTAATTAAATAATAATGAAATCTCTAAACTTGTAATGAAAAGTTAAGTGGGTGGCATATTCTTAGGGAATAATTTGTTTCTCCTTAAAAACAAATTATTAAATTATATTCTAATTACTATTAAATTAAAATTAATTTTTTATTAATTTTTAAAATATAATATTCTTATAATTTAATAGGATTATATATTTCATTTGGAAAAACCTAAAAAAAAATATTTATACTCTAAATTATTATTAAATTAAAAAAAATATTAATTTTTAAATATATTGTTCTAATAATTTAATAGAATATATATTCTATTTGCAAAAAAACTTGTAAAAAAGTTATTTATATTCTAATTATTATTAAACTAAAATTATTTTTTATTAATATAGTATTCTAATAATTTAATTAGTTAATATATATATATATAATTAAAAATAAATAACTTGTAATAAATACTTAATATATAACAATATTATATTAATAATTTTCAAAAAATAAACTGCAATAAAAAATAAAAAAAATACAATAACAATATTCATTCTAAAATGTAAAATATAGCATATAATGATATTATTATAAATATTATAATATAATAAGAATATTACAAATATTTAATGTAAAAACATGATGTCATTCTCATAAATTAATAATTTAAATCTAATTGATTCATGTAAGCACATAAAATTAGGGGTACCCAATAGCAAAATAAATCATGTAGGAACAAAATGACAAATGGTATATAGATTAAGTAGTGTATATATATATATATATATATATATATATATATATAGGCTGGTAGATAGGTATTATTTATAAAAATTAAATAATTATCATATGATTTTATGTCAATTGTCAGCAAGTATTGTCTCATAAATGTCATCTTGATAATTATGGTAATAAATGCACCATAACAAAAGTGCTTATAAAAATATGCTCATGTCATATATTGTAGCTAAAAATGTTGTCTTTGTATGAAAGAACCTTGGATCTCAAGAATGGTGAATCTAAGGTTAATAGGGGTGAAGAGGTAAAGAGGAATACTAGGGTTATATATAATAAGGTGAATAGTTGAAAGTGAAAAATTCATTTTGCATGGTACTCTTGTGAGAGATTCTTTTGATATTAATGAGAATAATCACATGATGTGCCATAAAGGATATATCCTAAACCAATAATATAGAGTTTGTGCAAATGAACAAAGCAAGATTCTAGAAGCAATATGTCCATTTTCAACCTAATTGTTTTTTATTTTACATTTTTACCATTAAATGGTTTGTAATATTTTTAGATAATTAAATAATTGTCTTTGATAGTTATTTTTATATTTGAGATTTAATCTTCACTATACACTTTATTCAACTTGTAGAGTTTATAGATATATTTTATAAGCATGGATAGGTTGTCGGCATGCAACCATTTTGTAGACCTTACATAGTTTGAGAAGGTAATTATCATATCATACTACTCTTTTTTTCTATAATAGCATATTCATCGCTCCACTAAAAGAATATTGATCTTGATACTTGAAAGCAAGGACAAGGTCCTTGAATCTAAGAGATTTTTCTATGTAATAGCATATCCTAGAGTTGTTGCTTGATTTTCAACTTGACTTTTCTACTATCCTCTTGAGATTTAATTTGTTTGTACTTCCCAATAGAGACCATACCAACTTCATATTCAAATTGATGAAGAAGGCTAGCCAATGCTTGGGAGGCACACTTCACTTGTTCCAAATTTTGATCATTCAAATCTCTCCAACTTTTATTTCACCATTTGTTAGCAAGCTCTTAGAATCAATATTGGAGTGGGTAACTCCTTTCACCATATCTAGCTCAAAAAAATTACCCTAATAATAATGACCTCTCCTTAAGGCTACTACCTTGCAAATTACATCAAGACTAGCTTCCACTAGCCCATCATCTCCTTTAGAGATAACTGAAGTTGTATGTACAAAGAATAAAAAGATGGATTCCAAGCTTCAAACGATGCATGTATCTTGGAATCCTCCTTGGATGCAACCAAAACTTCACACAACAACAAAAAATGATCTTGAGTTTTGCAGGTTGAAACTTTAGGTTAGGCTTTTTAGTTCCTTGTCAAGCTTGAATGGTGGGGGAATTACCAATATCTGCTCGCTCAAACTCTATGGCCTCTACAATATCCTTTTTAGAAATATGTAAAATTTTCAAAATTTCAAATTATAAGAAATTTGGGGAGAGACACAAAAGTTGTAGAAAATATAACATGAATATTACAGTGCTTCACTCTCTATATCATACAATTAATGGATTACATACTTATAATAGTTTTAGTTCCTACACTATAGGAACAACTCACTAATTATTATAGTTGTTTTAACAACTCAATAAACAAACAATATCAAAAAATTATCACAAATAGTTGTTGGTTATTTTTTATGCTGTTAACCAGGTTTGACCAACTGACAAGGACTTTAAAATAACCTCCTACACTTCGGGCTTTGCAAGACCCGGGAGGGTGATTCCTTTAGCAATATCAACAAATTGAAACACATACATAGCATAATATTGCTCAACAGATAATCTCATTTAATGACTCAACATAATAGGATAATATAGAATCAGATTACTGAAGCTTTATCTGATAACTCTTCTTATAAATCCACCTGAAACATAGTATTCATGTCACATATGCTGAAGAAATTACACTATAATATGAACAAAATGCAATAATAAATGCACCTTGTGCTTCATTAAAGCAATTAGATTATTCTCAGAATAGAAGGCAACAACATATATCACTCTAATGCAACAAATGTGTACCTAGAGCTTCTGCCTGACTTGCAAAGCTTTCATAAATTGGAAACCCCAGCCTCTCCTCTTTTTTCACAATGAGAGAAGAAAAGAATAAAAGAGAAACAGAAGTAGCCCTAAGATCAGTTTGATCCGTAGATACCATCTGGAAACTCAATCCACCGTCGATCAACAAGCTGCTCAAAACCTTTCGCATCTCTCTGTAACTGAATTTGCCTCTTTATTTGCCTTTGTTATTAGTTGCCTTGCAACAGAAAATTTGCCCATGTGATGGAATTCACCTTTTATCCACAGTTGGAAAATACCTCAACTCCTGTGAAAAATTCTATTTCAGCTCTTTTATTTGTTTGTTGCAGATTATATTTCTTTAGATATTAAAGTTTTATAACTTTAATATTTCAAGCTTTGACTTCATTCCATTCCTAGCTTATATCATTTCACTTTGGGGCCCATTTAAAATTTACAATTGTTGCATTTGTTTACTTCACCCTAACAAATGTAATTTTATTTTAACAGCAAAAGTATCCATTGTTTGCATTGGGCAATATTAAAATTCTTTTACTTATACCCCCAATACTTCAAATATTTTGTTTGAAATGTTTCCCATGAATATTTAATTTCACTTTACAAAAGTGAAAAATTTAAAATAATCACCTTTGAACGATAAAACTCATATCCCTTTATGAGTTTTATCGGGCCCACCATTTTAAAAACTTTGCCTTCAATATTTCATATGAAATATTTATTAACACAAAATACTTTACCCACATTTAATTTCAAATGGGCCGAACACAATTTTCATTGAGCTTGCCTAGTCCTTCAAATGTTCTATCGGGCCCACTTCACTCAATCTTTACTTTAATCACCTAGCAAGATTTAATTTTAAAATGTTTTCCTTTTGTTTTCATCGGGATCCCTTCTAACATTTAAAAACAAATGAAAACCCTTCACATTTCATCCTTTGCATTGAAGAATTCACCTAGGCCCACACTGCCACGCGTCACAAGCCCGTGATTTCACGGATTTTAACCTTCTTGCATTTTGAGATTGCGAAATGGCGGGGAACGGTGGAGATTGTGATGCATTTGCATCTGTTTTCCTGACCATCGGATCTCAACCTTGCATCTTTTCACATTCTCCTTTTGCCCTAATTCCTTACATCATCAATTGGCTCTGGTATCGCGTGAAGTCTTTATGGCTTATCCTAACAAATCATTTTGTTTTACAGTCTGGCACCATTCTTTACATTTCAACGGGTATCCAAACCTTAATCCATACGCTGGCTGCAAACTCCTTCAATCCCTTTTGAAAGCTTTGAAAGCCATTTCAACAGATACTTTTTGTGTGTATGCAGCATTTCATGGAGTCCATGTTTGCTCAGCGAATCCATTTTGAGCATGGCTTGCAGCTATGGCGTGGCCTGTATTCAATGTTGAAACTTTTCAACAAATCCATTTTGCACAGGCTTTCTCATGCGTTCTCCTTTCTGGAATTTTGATGGATGTCCATACCCCTGTGCAATGGTCACTATCAATGGCCTTTTCAACAAATCCATTTTGTGTTCATGCTGCAAATGCCCAATCCCTACTCACTTTTGTTTCTATTCTCCAGGCGTTGCCCATTTCCAACGCACCTTTGTGTTTGTCTGAAGGTTTCTGAGGACTTTCTTAAATTAATTTGTTCTGCAATGATTGTGGTGTATCCATACCAGTGTGGCCTAAGTTTCTAAAATATTGAACTCACCTATTTAGATGTACTGAAGCACGTGTTGCTGCTAGGTGCGCTTTCTGTTAGCAATTTCAATCTGCAAAATTGTATTTGTTTGAGAGTTCCTATAGCCTTTTATTACTGCATACTTTGTGTATTACCAGCACATTCCACTTTTGTGTTGTGCGCTCCTGGCCAATGCTTCATGGCGTCCCCTGTGCATTTGATGGATACCCATACCTCGCCTACTGAGCAATCAAGTATCTTTTCATTTGTTAAAACATTCGCTTGAGACTTATATTCACTAGAAATCATTGCCTGGCTGTAGCAATCATCAAATGGAGTTATTACATCCATTTTACCATCCCTTATATTGTTTCTTGCAGCCTTGGATCCTCCATAATAATCATGTAGTTTGCATATGTTGCCCTATCTCGCAGTCTCCATTCATCTAACCACCAATCATGGCGTTGTATGAGACCATGTTCATTTGAGAAACAATATCAAACAAATAGCGTGCCATTTTAGTAAAGCATTTTGTCAATCAGATTTCAATGGGACTATATGCATGGAAATATAAATCTGCCTCATACATTTTAGGTGCCTTAACTAAATGCAATAAGATAAGACACTTAGTCATTTTTGACTAGTTCTAGAGGCATGTCATGTATTGCTATAGTTGGATATGCTATGGGTGGAAGCCCTTCATATTTGCTTCACATTGTGCAACTTTAATATCTCTTCTGCCTTTTGCCAATCATTTATTTGTAATTCTATGCCATCACACACAAAGGACTTAGCATGTTTTTATTCTTTTTGAATATATCTGTAATCCATATTTTCACCTATTGACCATCCCAAAGACATTCACTTGATGTATTTGTAACATTGCAACAACTACAAATTTATGACCATGCAAGGCATGTCGGGCCCCATGTGGGTCCGGTTAAATTTTTTTTGTTTTGAAACAAATCTTATGCTCAAATTGATCAGTCATGGCCTCTGAATGCTTCTGAAATTGAAAAATGAACTGGGTTTTCATTAAAACTCACTTTCAGGCACATTTGAAAAATGGTGAAAAATGACCAAGTTAGCTCTGGAATCTGCTCTGAAAGCTGGTCAAACGATCTTGTGAAGCCAAGAAAACTTGCAGGCATGCAGACATTCCTCCCGAGAATACAATGCAAAAGAAAGATCAGAGGAAACAATCATGAGAAAAAATTTATTAACTATCAAAGTTGCTTACTCAAACTTTCTGCAATAAACAGCTATTCTAAACCAATTGAAACTGATGAAATCACCTAATTGCAAAAAATATCAAATCAGCTCTTAGGAAGCTGTCACTGGACACAATAGATTGCTTTGGTACACTTAGCACGTGTGCAAGAGGGCTTGGCCTAAGTCATCACCCATCAAAAGTTATTGATGCTCGAAGTTGGCCTCTTATAAAGGTTTAAGTGCAAAACTGAAGAAATTCAGTTTGGTTATGATCTTCTAAAAATAGCAAATCAACTCAGAAGGCCTTGAAAACTGACACGTGAGCTCATTTTGGTATGGAGAATATAGAGCAATAATCATTCTCTCTTGACGATCAAATGGTTACAAAATACAAGCTCAGATAGGAGGCAACTTTGCAGAACTGAACGTTTCCAAACAGCTGAACAGTGACAAAACCCTCCAGCTTCACTTTTCGAAACCCAATCAAAACTCATTGTGAGAAGCTGAAAACTGACATGTAGGTTCACATAGGACACATGAGTGTGTCTGTAAAGGGATTTTGCTTGGAAATCAACGGGCTTCAAATTATGACCCTTCAAAGTAGGTCATTCAGACAAGTTCATCAGGTGCACTTCTGAAAGTGCAGAGGCAAAATTCTGAAATAGGCATCTCAAATTTGCAAAATTGAGAGTGCCAACAATAGCTACGTGAGAAATGTGTTAACAACTCACAATATGTGAACACTAATAATTAATTCAACATTCCCCCCTTAGTGTGAATATGGTAAGAACTCACACCCTACATTTGCAGTAGGCCAAACTCTTGTGACTCATGATCTTGATTCAAAATGAAAGGCACCTCCCATCAACCTTTCATGGTTTTCACATAGGTCTACCACAAACCTGGACATGAACAGAAACCCATCAACTATCCACCTTGTGTGGTTTTTTGGATCCTCCCACAAACCCTTTCAAGATCCATGAACTGACTTACTCTGGTGCTTTTGTTTACCACTATGCTTATACATCAAGGAAGTTATACAAAAAGCAACATACACATCACAAATCTAAAATACCCATACTAGAAAACGTTTCACATTACACTCCATAAGAACACAATGTTTATTACCAATCACTGCCACTCGATCTCGAACAACATAGGCAACCGCCACTGCCACTAAAAGTTTCCCTTGACTTTAGCCATTTTGGTGCAAAATGGGAATGGAACATTGTGGTCATGGGTTCAAGCCCCACGATGGATGCCAAGAGCTTTAAATGAAATTTATGGAAATAAAAAAACACCATATTTTGTTGGTTCTCTGATCATTGACACATGACTGGTTTGGTTCCTTAAAGTCTAGGTCAAGCTTCTCAGACCTCCAAGCATGCAAATTGCACAACCCACACAAATACTCAGATTCTTCCTCCAAACTCAATCAAATTCTCCCAGGTTTCAGGTGCCAAACAAGATAGAGGCCAATCCAAAGAAATACACAATTTTTTCAAGTATACCAGTCTCCTAATATGCCGGCCGATCTAATCATCTAATGCAGGCAGATAATATATCAACCACCATAGATTGTGCCACTATTGCAAATCACACCCAACAGGGTCCCTGCGAATTGCAGGTTATGTCATTTATCAATGAATGTAGCTCCAACCATAAATGAGTAGAAGGAAATACGTCGAGCTAAAGATATGGTTTGGTCAATAGCAAAATCAATCCCCCAATATCTTCTAATACATGCTCTTTTACCATATAATAAATTTGGGCAGAGACACAAAAGCTACATAAAATTTAACAAGAATATTATGGTGCTTCACTCTCTATATCATACAATTAATGGATTACATACTTATAGGAGTTTTAGTTCCTACACTAGGAACAACTCACTAATTATTAGAGGTTTTTTAACAACTCAACAAACAAAAAATCTCAACAAATTATCACAAATAGCTATGTGAGTTGTGTTAACAACTCACAATATGTGAACACTAACAATTAATTTCCCAACACAAATTTGTATTTATGTCTTCTCAACTATTTTAGTGTAGCTATTTTTTCTCTAAATATTTAGCTCACTAAAGTGGGGGCAAAAAGCAGTGGCATAAAATTCCACCCTATGGAAATTTCACACTTGTACATTTAGCTCATAACATTTATGACACTTCACCATATTAATGACAAAACCTATTGAGTCAAAATTTCAAAATTCCAAATTCATAGTGGACAACGATGAAGCGTTAACAATCTGGATACCTCATTTCTTGTAAATTTTTGAGTAGGATGATCATACCACACAAACATATGCATGATGTGTTAGTGTCCCTAAACTTTCCAAGTTTCAAATGAGGGAATTTCACATCGTTTTCCTATGACACATGCCATTATCACAGGAATGTGAGTGTAACAGATCTTCCTGCTCATCCAAACTCATAAAACCTCTCTTTTCACTCTCATTCTCATTCGTTCTCACCTATTCTCATTTGTTATTTCTCTTGTGTTCTATTAGGCTTCTACATATTTTATCTCTTTCTCTTCATAGCATAACTCTATTGAATTCTTTTCACAACAACAATCAAGGATCTTTGTCAAGTAAGCATATCTCAACTATCAAGCCAAGAGGGGAGCCATAGAAGTTATTAGTAATTCTCTTTTGTCTATTTTGTCTCATCTATTTACAATTGTCCATTTGTCTCATCTATTACATTCATGATAGGGAATCTCCTCCATAATGGGTTTTCTTCTATCACACGTCTTTTAATTTCATGTCATTTTGTCAATCTCTATCTATCTAGCTATCCATGGAGGTCGAATCACCAAAATGGATGTTTGACTATGACAAGCCCCAATATAGCCCCAACATTTTTCCTCATACTTTATATGTGTAGATGTTCAAGTTTGAGAAGCTGAGTATTGTAGATTTAATGTTCTTACTTCTTGTTTTGATAGGGATGACAAGGTGGGGTGAAAATGTCCCCATGGTGCATTTTAATCAATGGCTGAGGCTTTGTCCTAGGAGAAAAATCTACGAGTTCTCTATTTTTTGATTCTATAATTTATCTCCTAATTATATCTACATTTTTTTCTATTTAGAAGCTTTTCATTCTTGTACTTAATATCTTAGCATTCATTCAATCTAGTTATTCAAGCATTATTTATTTTCTACTTTGTCACTTGAGGTTTATACTTTGAGGTAATCAAGGGCTATTCTCTTCCTGAAGAATCTATTTGTCTTGAGACTCAAGAGTAGTGAATTCCCTCTACATTTTGGTAAACTTGACATGAATGAAATAATGTCAGATCTATTTCTTCAAAACTTTAATGCTTTCAATAATACATTCTTAAAAAAAGATTTTGATATGCTAGATGATGCACTAGATGATTTCTTAGGGGTGTCTCCTTCTATCCAAAGATCTAATAAACAAACTTCATCATCTAAACTATCTTCTTCTTCACAAGTCGAATATTCTATGAATGTGGTTGTAGCCTCCACTACCCCTCAAAGACCTAAGAGACCAGCCATTTACGTGACTATGGATATCCCATCTCTCAAAATAATTCATTCTATTTGTGGGGTTCCTATCACAAACAACACACCAGACCTTTACATGAGATTAATGTAATATAAGGCTTCCTATTGTAGAGTTATAGCCCACACTTATAATACTATAAGGAATCAACAAAACCTTAATTTACCACCTTCTCAACCAAGCCTTCCTCAAGAACCTAAACTTTTAGCTAAAGCACCTAGTGAGTATGATCTTGTAGAGCAACTTCATGTTACTCTCGCTAAGATCTCACTTTGGTATTTTCTTCAAACTTCTCTATTTTACTAAGGAATGCTTTAGGAGGCCTTGCAAAAGATTTTCTTTCCTTCTTATGCTAGGCCAATTGATGTGAATGCATTGATGGATCATATTCATGCGGATTCACTGAATATTACATTCTATCCACATGAACTCCCATCTCTAGAGTACAGGATCAAGAAGATCCTTTAATGGGTAAAAGCACAAATCTGTGTCACACTTTATAAAGGAATCGATGAACAACAACAAAAAAAATTGAACTTCGACCACATAAAAGTGGTCTTTATGTTTTGAATTTCAAAATGGTGTACAAACTAATGAAATGTATAACTTTTAATGAAGTTTATTACTGTAATTTAAAAAAAAAAAATTAATTTTTTTTTCATTATGTTTTTATCAATTGAAGGACAGATTTTGGAATGTTGAAAATTTTAGAAAAGAGTGACTTCACGGGCTGTCAAGAAACAAATTGAAAAAAACTTCATTTCATCCTAATTTTTTTTCTCCAAATAGGTGACTTCAATATATTGTGCATGGAAAAAGAAAAATAAAACTTGGATGTATATTTTTCTCGTAATAACTTTTTAAAGTCAAACATGTTAGTATTTGACAGTTTTCATGAGCCATCAACTATTTTCAATTTTTTTAATCATTTTCAAAAAACAAATTATACCCTTTTGAATAAGACTCTCTTCTCTTGTGCCCCATATAAGATTTTAAAAAATTTAATAAGTTTTACTATCTTTTTTTTAGTTTTTAATCAACCTCTTTTTTAATTTTAAAAACCTACTTACATTATTTTAAAAATAAAATATATTAAAACTAATCAAAATATTAAAAAAATTATATATTTGGATCCTCCACTCCGAGCTCTACAAAAGGGTTTTTTTTTTTTGGCAGAAAACTCATTCCGACTAAAGAAATACTTAGCTAAAGTTGAAAGTTTTAGAAAATTTAGAAAAAAGTTGAGTTGGCTACCAACTAGGATGCCACATAGACAATTTTGATAGAAACAATTTCTATAGAAAGGGTTTCGACCAAAACCTTTTCTATAGAAATCTCGTACACTAAAAAATCCAATTTCAAAGCCATTTTCAAAGCGGGAAAAGGGAAAATTTGATTTTTTGGGATTCAAGTGAAATTTATTCGATCGAAACCTATGCGCCACGTAATAGGCCACATGGCTTCAGTCAAAACTTAGTCAGGAAAAACCTTTCCAGCCGAGAATATTTCACTTGGAAACATTTATTTGGCTGAAAGTGTGACACAACTTTGTGCTTTTACCCTAATGATAATAACTAACATTAAGAACATTGGTATTAGGTGTGCTCTCATTGATGCTAGTTCAACTCTCAACACATCTAGCATCAAATTATTACCTGAAATTAAAATTAATTATTCTTCTTTTGTTGCTTCTTCTTTGTACATTCGTGGGTTCATTAAATGTTGATCGACAATCCCTAGGCATGCTAATCTTTCCTTTGAAGTTGGGACCCGCTACTGTTCCCACCCTAGTTTATGTTATGTTAGGACCTTTACTTAAAACATTCTTTTAGGAAGACCCTAGATTCATGCTTTTATAGTAGTCACTTCTATCTTGCATCATTCTATGAAATTTATTGGTAATAATGAAGTAATATAATCAAGGCCAACTAAGATGCTATTCACTTGTGTGAAATAGTAGCTACTGGTCAAGACTTGGTTGCCCCTAGTTTTAAGAACTTTATTCCTTTGTTATCTTCTAACATGTTGACATCTACTCTGGTAGTGCTTGTTTCAAAAGTCACTCATGAGATGAATTTACCTAAAGAAGATCATCCCAAAATAGAGAATCCTAAGTCTACTCCTTCCATTTATTTTGAATTGAATGCATGCCTTAGTGATGATTGGGATCCTTTGACTTTATCAAATCCTTTATTGAAAAGTACAAAGTAGATCATATCCACCTAGACATTTTTACGATCTCATACACCTCCATTAAAAAATCCAATTGCCCTCCTGCTAAGGAAGATGATTGTGATCTTGCTAAGAAGAATGGTCACACCTCTTCTAAGAAGGATTATCATGCTACAATTGAGGAGGCTGGTGTTTGTATTCATGATAAGAAGGAAGGTGACCATGTTTCTGAGTATGATACCCGTAGTTGGAATGATTCTATTTATGTTGGTTCCCCTCCTTTCCAAGAATTTTAAACACATTATGACATTGGTTTAAATGAACATCTTTCTAAATATGGTTATGAAGGTAACGATTATGGACATAATGAGCAAGGTACTAAAGTACCCATATAATTTGATTCTCATGGGCATAATATTAGACTTGGATATCATCACTCAAATTCCAAGATGAAACCATGGTCGAATGGTCAACATGATTTCTATTGAGCGTCCTCTTGAATTAGTTCATCCTGAATTAATTGAAAATAAGGTAGACTCTAATGAAGTTCCTCTAGATGTATTCTATTTGAAAGAAGTGCTAGAAGAATTATTAGGTACCTATTCTCATTTACCTTCTTATCACCATAAACAATGATTCCTTTATTTCTTGAACATATAGACATATTTTAGGGAATCCATTATGAGTATTGATGAGGAGTGTCCTTTATCTAATGTAGATGACAATACTTTTGCACCTCATCCTAAGGACCATAGTAATATCCCTAAAGTAGATACTTCTAATGTCTTCATGTACCCTAAATCTTTTGAAAATTTTATTAAGATAAGAAAATGTCTT